>CAJNOL010003626.1:0-20416 GCA_905250125.1 Rotaria sordida
TTTTTTTGCTTTTTTTTTGAGAAGTTATATGTATGAAATATAGATTTTCTAAAAAATAATAACAAAATTTTGAATACTTGAACAATGAAACCAACGAAGAATTCAAAGAAAATACTGAAACTTTGCTTTTGAAATCAGAAAAATTTCAGTTAAACCAGCTCTGCTGATAAAATTGATGTTAAAATCAATAGAATACTATGAAATAGATCACATGTTGAATATGTCAACAAGTATCAAAGTTGATGTAATGATATTCGAAATCTATGCATACAGAAATAAATGAGAGTAGCCGTGATATTTTCTAAACCTTGAATAATTTCCTTGCTAAGATTTAAAATGTTAAGTATTGAGGTAAATACAATACTCGTTAAGAATGCCAATTAAAACTTTTTAGTAGTTGATCTCATAATAACCAGGGTACATATCCATCTATCAAACGGCGTTCAGTTTCATATATTGGATACGGGTATGTCTTAGTGAGACTAGAAAAAGTTTAAAACGATTCGTGTCTGCGACCTAATGATGAAAAGCTATGGTTGTTTTAAATGAAATTCTCACTAATAGCAAGCATTTTCATTACAATTCAAAATAAATAGTTTCCAGTTGAAATTTTGCCGACAGACATGATCGATAGTCATTAGATACTTCTGAAAATTTCAACGAAAACGAACATGTCTTTCTTGAGATATTTACTTTCCAAAAAAAAAACCCGATGGTTTATCATCGAAGGACACAATAATCGAGTCTATTTGGAAGTTGAATATTTCGAGAAAAATATATTCGTTTATGTTGAAACTTTCAGTACTATATCCAATGACTATTAAACGTGTTTATGAGTGAAATTTCTGATCGAAACTCTTTCTTTTGAATTTTTCGAAAATGCCTTACTCTCCGTAAAAGTTTCTTTAAAACAACTATAATCCTTTATCAATAGGTCATAGACTCTAATTTCTTTAAGCTTTTCTTAGTCCCACCGACACCTACTCATAGCCATGACATCTAAGCCTGATCGGACGAGAGTTAGATTGCGAAAACATCTGATTGGCTGAGCTTCTAACACGAAAAGACTTCATTTGAAAGAGCTACTCTAAGTCCTCACAAATATGTGTATACATGACTTACCATGTGCGAGCAAACATACATACATAGGCACAAACTCATTTTATTTCATATGACCTTTCTCTAAGCCAAGGAAATTATTAGTCAATATAAATGATCAGTTAACGCATTTTCTGAAATGACATTTTCAGGACATTGGTAAATGCCTATAGAAATTATTTTGTATATTTTGATTAAATTCTTGACGAATAAAAATATGAACTTACAAACAAGTAACGCTCGTCTCTACGACTCGCTTCACTCTCGATTGAATTCATTCTATTCACTTTGACAAATATTATCAGATAAATCGTCAGTTTTTGTGATACTATAGTCAACACCATACGAACAAGTCTTTCAACTTTTGCAATTTGGAAAAAGCAACACTGATAATGTTGATTTTGGAATATATAGTATTCGCGCGATATTCTCATCATAGATTATATTTCTTTGGCTTTTATGAGAAATTGGTACGATTTTGAATTAGTCGTCTTCACCACAACAATTGCCTCAGCTCTTTCGAAAAATACTCTATATTTCATTCAAAGTTTTACGCAAGAAAAGATGTGCTACCTCGTAAATAAATGGCGAGTCGCTCATCAGCGTCTCTCGAGAGCGCCAGTTGTAACTCACCGATCCCACATTCTATCTACTTGATCGAGCTCTTCTGAAAACTATTGTCCAATCTCTAGAAAGCTTCGCGAAAGAAAGGCTCATATCAATCTTAGAAACAAACGGCGAGTCATTCGTCGGCGCCATTCGTGACTTGCCAGCTCCATATCCTATCTTCTTTCCCAACTAATCGTTAAGTTGTGTTACGATTCAATTAAATTGGTTTCCTCTTAACGAATGAATCCATCTATCTGATCGAAAATGAACTTCTTTTTTTTGTTTTCCAAACAATCACTGCATATGGACCATCGATCTGTATAAAACTTATGAGGACGAAAGATGCTTTTCGAATAAGATTGCCGATTAATTTTTTTGCTATGCGTATTTTCATTGATTTTCATAATAATCTCAACTCAAATTATGTCAAAATGTAGTTTAAATCACACTTTTTTCACTATAAAATCATCACATTTTCGATTAACCCGCGATCTCTTTTATGAAATCGATTCTCAAGAGCATTTACATATTTTATAGTAAAAAAAAATGTCCTTAAGCTACATTTTGGCATCATTTGAATTCAGATTATTTTGAAACTTGAGGAAAAATCTTTCGTCCTAATGAATTTTATACAGATCGATGGCCCAAGTATTGCTCTGTCAAATGGGGAAAATCGCAGCTCTCTATTTTGTTCCTATTAAAAGTTATTTGAAAAATGGCAAACAGCCTTTTATTTTGGATCGGATAATACATGAAAGTAGGTGAATCATCATTCGTATAAATAGAAAAATATTAGTGAAACAACGTATGTATAATATCATAGTTAGTGTTCAGAAGATCTATGCATACGAATAGATAACACTCAAAAATATCATAGTAATGAGAAAATAATCATATGAAGTTATTTCTTCACATCATATGCACCTCACAATAGTATGAAGAAATCATCGAAAAAATAGCTATGTTTTTCATTTTTGTCCATGAGGATAAACATATTGTATTTTTATAGCTTATGAAAGTCAGAAGGTAGAAATGACACTTCAAAAACCTATTTTCTAACGTTTTTACTATGAACATGAGCTATGAACCATGGTTCATCTTTAGTGAAATAATTAGTCTATTTCGCCGAAATACGAAGAGATATTCAAATCTTTTCTTGCCCGATCACTTACGAGATACCTTGTATACAAAAAAAAAATAACGTTAATCATTTTCTTATTCATCGTTCAATCGCAAGGTAACTCAAACAAGATAACGTTCGAAGTAGGCTTTTCTTCCTTGCTTATTTATTTTCCCTAGAGAAAAAAAGTTAATTTTATAATCGGAATTTTTCTATATTTCAATTTCATCGAAAAAAACTTCTCTAGTGTTATAAAGTTGAATTAAAAAGAAAAACAAGCGGCTTAAAAATGAAAAGCAGTGACTCGTACTAAATGTTGTAAATAAAGAAAAAAAATGGCAATGATTAAAGTACGTAAACACTAAAGATGCAGAAGAGATATGTGACTATTGAAAGACATGTTTGCTCATTTTATTCAAAACTTTTGATTTGTCAATCTCATTTGCATCTCGATATGTGTTTCATATCCGAAAGAACAACGTTTGCAAGTAGTATCGGCTAAAGAATGAAACAAGAAAAAAGCAGTGTGTTATATTATTACATCATGAACAAGCAATAAGAAATCAGTTATCTCACATGATATTTTTTATTATACAATGTCTTTCAGTCGAATAGATCGGTTGTCTATTAAATTACTTCACGATATTTTTGATTATCTTTGAGTACATGATATCTACTATTCATTTTCTAGCCTAAGTGATTACCTGGATTCTGTATTAGCTGGCTATTGTCACTATTTACTCAACTTTCGTTCTGTTCTTAAATCGAAATTTGATCTTCTTTGCCAACATATATGACCACATCGAGTCATTTCTATTGTATGGTCCCATAACAATGATACATCAAATCAATCAAACCTGTTATTTTCTCATTTTAAACTCGAACAATTCATTCATCTTCAATCATTCGATATGACTACGATTAGTGATAATAAACACAGACATACACTGCTATATATAACTTAATTCCTTGACTGAATCGACTAGTAGTACCGCATGCTCATAATCTCGTTTTGGTTTTATTGCCTCGTCTACATCATTTAACTCTTCAAAATTTCTTTTAGTGGAACTTGTCATTTATATTAAATCAAATTTCTAATCTTTGCTCACTTGATGTCAAACTTTCATATGATAATTATCCAAAGTGGACGGATAACATATTATTGTCCCATCTAAGATGGCTCATCCTAAATATCCATGGTGCGTATAATTGTTTGAAAATTGTATATATATATTCATTGTTTTTTAAAATTAAGGTAAAAAAAGACCATGATCCATGTAGAACAATTTTTATCTAAACTATCTAATCTATATTATTTCGAATTTATCGCACAAGGTTATCTGGATCTTACTAATGGCCAAAAATGGGAATTACTTGTTTCACATTTGACTATATTCAACTTTCGATTGCATCTTCTATGTTCATTACCAGATTTTTTCCGAAGAAAATGTTCTTGATTCATTTTGTTCGCTATTTTGACTTGAACAAAAACGCTGATTTGTTGCCAATGATGGTTCATATTCGCGAAATATCTTTATGGTACCTTGTTTCACATCAAATATTCTCGTATGTCCGAATATTTATTGGCCACCAATATGCACATTGTCCAATTTCTGTTTTGATAAATATATCCATCAAGTTGATTTGTCATTATTTAATTCAATTATTTAATGTTTTATCAATGTCACATCACTCGTATTCAATATAGAAGAAACCGACACCAATCTTATATCGACTTCATTTCTCGATCTCATTGAACATATGCCTCATTTAAGTTCACTTTCGCGTCAAGATCTCTCTATATTAGCTGGCTTATCATATGATATCGCCTTCGAAGCGATACAAACTTTACACGTATGAAACAATTTTGAAAAATCTGAAAGTGAAATCCACTATCGATTGGACTTAAATCGATTATGTAGTTTTATTAATTGATCAATTGAACTATCTATCAATTGCACAATTTCAATTCTATTATCGTTCATCGTCATTGACGCGTTTCTCACCTCAAAGTTTTTTTAAAGATATTTCATCATATGTGAGAGTGGAATGAGATGGTTTCATGTTTTATGCGACGGTTCAATGATATCTTTGAGAATAATAAGTTATAATTGAGTACGAAAAACTAATCGATCTTTATCAAGATGATAATTTTTAATTTCATTGAGCGAAAAGCCGGTTCAGATCACTCGAGTTTCTGAATAGCGTTTTAAATTTTATAGTAATAATCTTCTTATCAATAAACAGAAAACTACAAACACAATCATATAAAAATTGTCTTCGAAGAATTACTTTTATTTTCGAAGAAATTTTTGTACGTTGGAAATTTGTTTTTATCTTATATTTATTCTGCTTCAGTGGGACTCTAATTCGTTCTTAAATATATCATTAATATATATTTTCTCATTGTTTTTGCTTTTCTATTCTTTGCTTGTTATTGAATATTTTCATTTTAAATTCGTCACTAACATATTGTTTGCGATAGATCATATTGATGAAACATTTTTGTTAATATGTTGAAATATTCGATACGTCAAAATGTTTTTAGTCTCGCATATTTTGCATATAAAAAATATACACCAGCTCCAATGCTTTGACTACCTGTAACTTTTATCATGTCAAATAAGTCTTGAAAAAAGCTCAATCTTATATCAATATCTATACAAAAATCAAAATTTTTTCTACATAAGATGTATTGATTTTAATCGTTCTTTCTCCAAAAAATTAGCTTTTGGAGAGCAAGATTATTTTTCGTTTCAACTTAGAAGAAGAATAAATATTTTTCGAATCAGTTTTGATAGAAACTAGAGAGTTTCACACTTGAGAACAGAAGATAAAAGTGTATTTAATCATATATTAGCACTATGTGAGAATCACATGAGCCCTTTTCTAATACTCAACTGTCGTAATATTCTGCTGCACAATTAACCTTTTTCGACAGAATAAGAGATAGAAATAAGTATTTTTGTAAACTTTTTACTTTTACAACCAAAAAACGAAAAGATAAAATAAAGTTGAATTGTCATGAGCATTTCTTAAATCTATTGCCATTTTATGTGGAAATGGCACAAATCGGACAAAAAAAATCTTTGAGCACAATTCGTGCGAGATTAAAATGTGGAATATGATCGAATCATTTCAAATATCTAAAGAGAATACTTCTTATTTTTGTTACAATCCATCATAAGATTTAAGTAAGAAATTTCGAAAGAAGTAGCTTATTTTCATTTCACTTGATTGAAAGATGTTTCAGGAAAAAGCACATCATTTATCAAAAAAAGCAATCACTAACAAATTTTCGCTTTCGCAATAAGTTTGTCTGAGTCAATAATGATTTTTTTGTTCGTCTAATATTCTACATTTTAAACAGGAAATAACATTTTCATTTTACTCGATAGCAAAAGTCAATCCCCATCAAGAATTTGTCTTATTTTGTACTGTTGGACAGTTAGCCATCATGGGAAAAACAACAGCAGAAAAGTTCGTACGCCATCATGCCGATTATTAAGAAAATGTGTCTACAATGAATGACCTTGGCAATGTAACATCGATAGCCATTGAGACAATTCTTATCGGCTAATACAGAGCATTTGCTAGAAGTCTTTCGAAATTGATGTAGAAAATTAAATAATAAATATAGCATTAGTGATATCAAATAATGGTGTTGCAATATCAACTAAGATGCATGGTAAAATAATAACTCTTTGAATGTTGCCATTTCTTTGCTTTCTTCTCCTGAAAACATAAAAGTAAGGAAAATTTTCAACCAAAAACAAATGATAAATCAAATTGTTAGTTAGTTCGATATATTTTTTCATTGGAATAATAAAATTGAATTCATAATAAACATTCGTTTCCTCTAGTAATCTCTTTTTGACACTCATATATAAACATCTTTTTTCTCTCATTTTGCTTGGATGATTGAATTATTTCGATGTTTATTAGTTTTTTTTTCCAGCAAATGTTATTGCATTTGATTTGATTAATATCAAAACAATAAACAGAACAGATTGATTTTTTTTATTCATTGAAGAAATAACTGAAATAAAGTCTTTTTTTTAAGAAGAATGGAAAAATTATTTGACTCTTCAATGTGTAATTTATGTTCATTGAATATCTTATTCAGATAGTCTACACTTTACTTTTCTAAGAAGAACTCTTCATATTTCGATAGACTATAAATTAAATCAACTAAAAAGAAAAAATTATCTTTAGTTCAGATAGGAGATTACTCGTCATTAGAGATTGGATCTTTATCTAGTAAATTCGAATAGAAATATCAATGAATATTTTAATTTGTGTTTGACCAGATAAACCTTGAAAAGTCATTGAATCAACTTCGAAAAATAAAAGATTGATTAGGATTTTCTCGACAACTATCTGATGTTTTGGACTGACAATGGAAAATAAAAAATCGTTGTATGTTTTTCATATTGAGAAACGTCTTGTAACCAAATGGTCTGATGACCAGGTAATCGCTAGGAGAAACGGAGAGGGAGCTGATGTTAATCAATTCTATGGGATCTTATCCTGATCGATTGGAAAAATCATCATGTGACAAAATGACCACTTGGTACTAGAGAACTTTCAGCGTTTCTCTAAGATTTTTTTTCTCTATTCAAAATCATGACTGTTTATGTGCTGCTCGTTTTCTTTGTTGACAAAAACATAGTTTTTGTACGTTATATTTTGTTTGTGTTCTGTCGTTGATACAACCTACATTTATATACTGCAAGAAGAAAATCTACTTTTTCTTTTATCTAGCGTCTGTCCTCTTTCGCCCTAAGAAAATAAGAGAAAAAGCAAAAAGTGGGTATATGTTTGTGCACGTATATAAGAGAGCGAGCGGGATATCTAAGTGTGTGTTTGCTTAGACAAATGACGATGACACTATCGTTATCATACTTGTTGTCGACCAAAACACCTTTTTTTTGTTCAGGTCTTTTCTCTTATTTTTTAGATGCCATCAGCTGATTGAATAGCTTCGAATGTTGAAGTTAAATATACTCAAATCTTTATCAACAATGAATGGCATAAAGTAACAAATGGAAAAACATTTTCTGTCATCAATCCAAGTACAGGAGAAGAAATCTGTCAAATAGAAGAAGGCACTAGAGTATGAATCTCTATATGTTCCTCATTGGTTCATTATCTACTGTGATTTTTAGGCTAATGTTGATAAAACAGTTGAAGGTGCTCAAACAGCTTTTGATATTAAATTACCATGACATAAATTAGATCCTCTGTCTGTCTCTCAACATAAGTCAATATGTAGAAAATGGAAACACTTAACAATGGTAAACTAGTAGAACAGATTAAAGATGAAATATTTTTCTCAGTTGATTGTACTAAAACCAACTGAACAAACACCACTTAGTGCACTTTATTGTGTTGCTCTTATCAAAGAGGTAAGATATTATTATGTCGATTATACTTTGTTGTTGTCATGATGATCGAGAGTGGCTTTCCACCAGGTGTTGTCAACATCATACCAGATAAAGTGAATGATATTTGTCATAATAATTTCATAAGAATATTTAGGTGATATACTTGAATGTGGTTATGCAATTGCTGTTCACGCACACATTGATAAAGTAGCTTGTACTAGTCCAGTTGAAATAAAAACATTCACTAATAAAACTAAAAAAAAAAAATGGATGTGAAATGTTTGATTGAAGGTTGGAAAAAAAATACAAGAAGCAACAACTAAATTAAATCTTAAATGTGTTACATTTGAACTTGGTTAGTAACAAATACAGGATAATTTTCATCTGAGCTATTCTCTTTTCACATATCGATGGCAAATCTCCTTTGATCATCTGAGGATGAGGATGAGTATTCTATAAGATTTTCAAATAATCAAATTGATTCTAATACTGAACAAGGATCACAAGCAATAACCTCTTTAATCTAAAGAAAAGTTCCCTTTACTTGTGTATGATAGATAAATGATAGTCAATTTCAATAGATTTTGGATTTTATAGAATCAAGTTAAAAGTTTGGAGATAAATTAGAATGTAGTGGTAAACGAGTTGATAATAAAGATTATTTTATCAAAGCAACTATTTTTAGTGATGTAAAAGATGATATGCAAATTACTCGTGAAGAGGTATAACATTTTTTTTTATTAGATTCTATAATAATGTAAAAGTTTAGATATTTGGTCCAGTAATGTCAGTCTTAAAGTATGGTTCATATGAAGAAGTTATCAAACGAGCAAACGACACGACTTTTTGACTTGGTGCTGGAATGATAACTAGAGACAGTAAATTTGAAAGAAATGATTATTGATGATTATTCTAGTTTTACAGTAAAGTGTGGTCTTACGTTGGCTCATCAAATATGACCTGGGTCTGTTTGGATAAATACTTATAAGACTATATGTGATCAAGCACTATTTGATGGCTTTAAAGAATCAGGTCAGGAAAAAGAATTAGGTCGATATCGTCTCGAAGCATATTATCAAGTAAAAATAATTGTTGTTAAACTCGTTTGAGGAAAAACAATACAAATTTTTCATGACGAACAGCTATTTGGATTTGCTTGTTTAACTTTCTAACATTTATGTAGTTTGCTCTCTAAACTCTTCCATGTATTGCGAAAGTCTCACTAATACGTACAACTAATTTAAATAAAATGTTTAAGTGCAAAGAATAGAATACTACGAGCAATCAGTTGAAACAACCCCTAATTACGGTAATAACTCGTATGAATGATCATAATCTAGTTTCAATTTAAGATACATAATTAATAATATTTAAAATTTTATTGTTTAAAAGACTTTAAACAAAATACAATACAAAGAAACAAATTGATTATTGAAGAAGGAAAAGTATGATAGATTCTTTTCTGCTATCGTAAAACATTACTTATTGATTATATATATATAGTGAATCTAAAGAAGTTTTTATATATAATAAATGTTTTGATTGTTCCTGTTCTCTATCATCTAAGTGACATCAGTTTTGAACAGTAACAATAATATTCTTATGAAAAATGTTAATTTGTTAACTGAAATCACATAAGTAGATATATGATATTAGCGAAGAGAATGCTTTAGCCTGTTATTTACAACGCTTTCGAAATCCAGCGTACAATTATGAAAATTAGTTCTATTCGCTTGAAATCTTCGCTATTCTAAAAATTCCTTCTTTCCATCGTGGCAATTTCGTTCTGGAAGTCTTCCTTCATATATTGAGTGTTTCACATTAAACGAACTGATAAGATCTTTAGTAATAGAGTCACATCAAAAGAATATGATTTTGCATATACTAAGAACGATCTGATTTGCACCTGTTAGTAAAATAGTTCTATAGTGAAGTGCAATATCAAATACATATATTATTAAAAAAATTGTTCTTCGCTTGTCGCAAAGTCTAATCGATAAGACAAGTTTTAAAAAATACCACATTGATACGGAGACTTGTTACAATACTCAGGTGTGCAACCTTATCAAATTTTTGTTTTCTCTTAACCAAATCGGTTTCATAAGTTGAACCATTCGTTAAGATTGAAGACATCATCTACAACTGAAACAGAAATGAATATAAGTAGATAAAGGAACGAGTTAATATATGTTTATTCTTTCTTTTCTTCTTATGTGATAAATCAAGGTCAATCATGTAGACAAAGATGAATCCGTTCTCTATCATTAATCCAAGTACAGATGAAGAAATTTGTCAAGTAGAAGAAGGCACAAAAGTATCAATATATATACACACATGATTATTTTCGTTCTACGTGTAATTTTTATTGTTTCCAATATTGTAGAGTGATCCTGATAAAGCAATTGAAACTGCTGAAAAAGGCTTCCAATATGATCTGCCATGGCGTAAGTTAGATCCTGCTGTACGTGCTCAATTAATTCATAAACTTGCTTATTTACTTCCGCATGTTGTGAATTATTTAGCAGTAAAAATGTTCACTCTGTTTGTTTGTATCTACATCATAAATGAATATTCAGAAATTAGAAACACTGAATAGTGAAAGACTGCTACAAGAGAGTTATTACGAGATTCTTGGGGCAGCTGTTTGTCTTGATTGTTGTAAACCTCTCTGACATTCTCTTTTTTTTTATTATCGATGATATTCACATGTTACAGATGCTGGATGGGCTGATAAAATCACTGATGAAACACTTCCATCAGAATCAGGTATTTTTATTACCTATATTAGACATGAATCAGTTGGGATCTATGGACAAATCATTTCATGGTCAGTTCAAACATTCAATAAATGAAAATTCAAATTGTACTTTCTTCTTTCAGTGATTATTCAGTACGATATTCTTTCTTACATATGCATCGTAGAAAAGTATTGTTGCCATTATATTTCAGACTGTTATGTTGGCCTTGAAACTTGGATCAGCATTAGTTTGTGGTAACTTCATTACTTCTATTAATTTACACTTGATTATATATTGCAATAACAAATAGTCAATGTAGTTATTCTCAAACCAGCTGAACAAACCCCACTTACTGCACTCTTTTATCCTTCTGCCATCAAAGAAGTGTTATTCAACATCTATGAACAATCGAAGTTTATTCTAATACTAAATCAATAATCTAGACTGGTTTTCCACTAGGTATTGTTAACAGTGTACCAGGTAGTACACATCACCAGAATGAAAACAACTCTTATAATGATATACATATGTAAGTCATGGACCTAACTGTGGTCATGGATGAAAAGATTAATAAAATAGCTTTTACAGGTTCGCTCGAGGCAAGATTAGTGTAGATGAAAGACAAAATAACAAAAGCACACGATATGTTGTTTTAGGATGGGAAAAAGATTCAAGAAACTGCAGGAAAAACTAATCTAAAGCATGTTTCATTGGAACTTAGTTATTAAAATAATCTTTCTTACCTGTCTGCTTTGTTGCCTTTTTCATCACATATAGGTAGTAAATCACTATTAATCATTTGTGAAGATACTGATCGTATGTATTAAATAATTCTATTACTTTCATTTTCATTATGCTTCCTAATGATGAAAACGGTTTATAAACGATAGAATTAATTTGTTTTGCATATTTTAGCCGATGTTCCTGTTCGAACTACTCATAGAGCAGTGTTCACTCATGCAGGTCAAGTATGTTTTGCTGCATCAAGAATATTTGTTCATTCCACACTTCACGATGCCTTTGTGTCCAAAAGTGTCGAATTAGCAAAGAAACGTATCGTTGATGATCCATTTAATTCTACAACTGAACAAGGACCATAGGTATAAGAAAGCATTTCAAGCAAAGTGTCATAATCTAAACTATGGAAAAAACATATTGATTGAGGATTCAGAAAACAACTTGATAAGACGACAGATTAGCATTAATTTCTTTTGTATATTCTACAAAACAGTCATACTCAATTAGAAACAATTCTTGAATGTATTCAATCGGGTAAAAAAGTTGGTGACAAAGGTTATTTTATTCGACCTACTATTTTTACTAATGTAAAAGATAGTATGAAAATAGCTGGTGAAGTAGTTTGTCTTTTTTCTCTCTTCTTCATTTCATTGAAATTGTTTTCTTCTATTTAGAATATCTCTTGGTTTCAACTTATTTTCCCATTAGTCGATTCATCGGATATATTCAGCAACAGCATCGAAATTCTTATCTACATTGGAATCTGAATCATGGATTGAATAATACAAATAGTTTAGGTTCGATGTAAGAAACTTAGATACAATGCCACACTTCTCTAATTTCTGACGGTGCTTGACTGCAAACGTAGATCTCTCTACTAAGACATTGAACCTCATATGGTATCAAATGAAACTTAAGACAAAAAAAACATACCATGCAAGTTGTACACTACAGTCTATTCAAATGATTACCTTTTTATTTCTTTTTCTAATTTACTTATGAGTATTAGCAGAGGGTCTACTAGAATACCAGACAACATGGCTGGAGTAAAATTTTCGATTTTCGATTTAATTATCTGAAAATAAAGCTCGTATATAGATATTACTAAATCCGAAATATTAACTTGATCTGATAATAATTCATTGAATTATGACGTATGTCATGGTAACAAGCCTTATAGATTTATAATGCAAAATGATAGTTTTTTTTTTGATACTTTTTGATATATTGTAAAACTAAAGCATTATTCCAGGAATTGTTATAGTATTGACTTTTGTCAAAAGGAAGAGCATCTCTTTTTCTGTCGACTTCACACAAGTATCATTTTATAGGAAAAAAGGATTAATACGATGATTTTTTAATGAAAATATGTATGGTTTTTCCTACCATGTTTTTTCATGTTTTTTTGCGTTTTTTAAAAGTATTTTGACTTTTGAATTAAAAAATGGGGCTCCTCAGGAATTTTATGATATCAGAAGATAGCCCGTAAAAAAACTCCATCTTCTATGTGGAAATATCTAAGAAAAATTATGGCTGGCTCAACCAACTTTTATCAACGCAGTTTATCACGACGTATTTTTTATGCTGATTATAACGTGTTTTCATTGTTTCTTCATGTTAATCATTTTTCATTCACAATTTAATCTATAAGTTCATTTAATAAGCATAACGACATCGAGTAGAATGTCAGAGCCCTATTTCTAATGATACTTCTATGTATATAAATATGGTCGATCAAGTGAGCCCCGCAGTGCGTCAGTTCTAAATTTCGCGCTCACTTCACGCCAGTCCATTTTTATACTTAACAGCACATAGTAGGATTCTATCAATTGCAGCCATAGGCTATGAGCACGTTATGTGATTGTAAGTTAGTTAATTAATTAGTACCCAACTAATTAGAACTAATTGGAGAGAGTACATTGGGGTCATCCTAAGTTTTCATGGTCTTTTAGGCATTTTCTAAAGAATTGGTAAGAACCTCACTTATACGCCACATATTAGCTGATCTTGAATGCGTTAGGAAATATTAGGTTCATGAGTAATGTAAGAAACGTGTACTTGAATTTTGCTTTAGCAAGTAAGAGTAAGCTTTTTTGTTAGCTGAAGGTAATTGAGTCGCGTGATAGAGTATCTTCGATACACAAGTAGTATATGCGGCGGAGAAAATGTTTGAAAATTTGGGTGAACTTTGAGCACTTCTGTAGTTAAAGACCGATTGATCATTAGATGTGCAACAGACCCGGCTCATGCGAACAAAGCTGGCTGACTAGTTCTAGCTTAACGAACTGAGCTGAATCTATGATACACCTACTTACGGTTGCCGCTGCAGGATAGGGCTTTAGGATTTATAGATACTCCTATATAATAGGTCTTGAGTACCTGCAGCACAGTCGGTAGTTTTCGCATAAGCAGGCGAACATACAATTTTTTTGCTCAGAAATAAACATATATCATTCAGAGAATCGTCTTTGAGAAAACAGAAAGTTTTTAAGAAAAAAATTTACGACAAAATCTGGCTGGGGAGTACCTCAGCCATGATTTTCCGAAAAAAATTTGTTTTGAAAAATATGCTGAGCTACATATCACTCGAAGTAGTGTAATGCGTTCATTCCAAATATCACCATAGTTTTTCTTCAAAGAGTAATGTCAGTGCCAAAAATCGGATTTCCTACTGTAAAATAGCTTAGGAAAGGTTTCATAAGTTTGTGCCACTATCATAAGTAGGTTACATATGTAAGAACGTCTGGTAAAAATGCGCGCTCAATTCGACGTTTTCTCTTTGTAGTGCGTACAATATATGGAACGATATGTTTTCAGATAGGTTTTGAATCTCGAGATCCTCTGTCTTCTACTCTATTTTAAATTAAATTTGGATCACTTTTTTTAAACATAAGATCTACCCTTGAGGAAGCTTTTTGTGATATTATTTGTTTGTGCCATATTGTTTCATATTGCCTAGTAGCTTGATTTCCTTCATTTATGCTGATTTCTGGAGCGCAAGTCTTGGCAAGCTCTTTTCTTGGGCTTTATAAAACTTTGAGAACCGCTATTTTAGGCAATGATAGATCACATATGCATGTATCTACGCAAATCGTTAGATTCTAGAAAAGAATATTTTCGCACATGTCCGCCTGGCTCCTCACTGTAACAGCCATCAACGCTTGCTGATTCAGCGTTACTTCACCTGTGTATTGACTTTGTGTTGTTCTACTTGTAAGTTGGATAAAACCCACTGATGATAGCTAACAAAATGCTCCGTCCTTCATTTTCTTATTAAATTTTTCATTATGCAAATGAAGACTGCTATTCAAGTATGTTGTGTGCAAAGTCATCGACTTTCCGTGAAAGAGGAATAAAAGTATGTGCGCCAACCAACTTTTTTCTCTCTTTCTGCGATTAATTCCTGTGACACAAACGACACACTGTATCATTGTTAAAAAACAAAACAGGGGTTCATAGTGTCTTGTCGAGCCTGTTTGAATACATAATATATCCATTGTAGGCTTCTTAACTAATTGGTGATCAAACAACACAAAAATAAAACTTTTGAAAAGTTCATTTCTCAAACCGATGCGAATCTTTGCGAAGAGCTCGTAATGGTACAAGACTCTCATGGAAAAGTCTTCAACTAATCCATGCCGTTTTTGTTGATATTTTGCCTATATGTAGGGTTCGATGAGATTAGAAAAAAACTTAAAAGGATAACAGCCCATAGGCTTTCCTTCTCAAGTTAGGATCATTTTACTTGGCTTACCACCTAGGACAAGGGATTCAGCGAAAAATCAAATCGAGAAATTTCGATCTGAATTTTGTCCACATGCAAGTCTTATGGCCTATATATTAGCCTAAAAGTTCCAGTCAAAGCGAACGTCTCTTTCTCGAAATATTGCGTTATCAAGAAAACATTACCATGCTACATACATGTCAGGAAAATCGACTTCTATGGAAAAATCAATATTTCACGACAGAAGCATTTGTTTTGACTGCAACCTTAAGCCTAATATATAGGTCATAAGACTTGCATGTGTACGAAAGTTGATTTTTCACTGAATCCCTTGTCATAGGTGGTAAAGCAAGTAAAATGATCATCATTCGAGAAGGAAAGATTATGCACCGTTATCTTTTTAGAATTTTTTCTAGTGCCATCAAAACATGCATATGGGCAAAATACCAACAAAAACGGCGTGCATCCGTTGGAGAACTTCGTTTTTCAGTAATTTTGATGTTAACCTTGTAGAATTCTAGTCTATAGTCGACTTACTAATGATCAAAGAGCTAGAATGAAGTGAGTCCTACAAGAGTGCCCTTCGAAATACGATAAAAAGTAAAATCAATGGCTGGTTCAAAGGGATTGAAAATTTTCAAAATACAAGTTACAAGGAGACGCTATCTATCTTGACATGAGTGCGTGAAGAGGCCTGACATCATTCACGCCAACTGTAACGATTACTCTACTGTTTCACATAATCGACATGGTTTTTAACTTGAAGAAGAATGAAGGCATGAGGGTGTGGGTGTGGCTTGGATGTGCGTATGGGTGTGGATTTCGCTGTAGGTGAACGTGTGTTTGCTGAAGAGAAGACTCACACCCACACCTACACTCACACCCATACCGTGCCTATATTGACACCCACAACCACGTTCATGTCACTCGCTTCCGCTCTCACATTTACAGCCACACTCCCACACAGTCATCCACTACTCACAATTACAGCTGTACCAACCCACATCGATGTCCGCCCAGAGCCGCAGTCACAACCACATCCACCAGCACCAATTCACACCATACGGCCACAGCCACAGCCACATCCACTCATACTCACATTCGGAAACCCGTCTACCTAGACACACAGATCCCAACATAAGATCGCACTAGCCTACAAGTTTATGATGATTATACCTCCACTTATTGCCTTTGTATCTTTCTTCTTGTTATCTTATTCTTGTCATTCTATTTAATCTTGCTTAATTTCTTCTTATCTTGCATTGTCAGCCTTGTTTTATAGGGTAAATAAAAGTCAATAGAAAAAAAAACCAACGAAAGCTGGAAAGAATAACGATAAGATAAATGATGTTGTTGGATTTTTTTCTTTCGTTTGCTTTTGACAAGCATATTTTCAATTGAAAGTAGGTGGGGTTTATCTTTGAGTGTCAACAAAAAAAACACGCACCCATATTTGACGTCGTAGAATAATCTAGAAAAAACATCCAATATCGAATATATAAATAGAAAACAGTGGTCTCTATTCAAACAACAATTGATCCTTCACAATATTAAATCGCCGAGCAAATGTTAAAAACAACATCGAAAATGAGTAGACAACGACGACTACGAATGGCTGAAAATTACATGGTCATCTGGGTCGATAGCAATATCAACATGGCAAATGAAGATTGCCAGAATACACTCGCACAATTGCGCGGTGTTGTTAATCAAGTCAATCCATGCACCACGGCCGAACAATGTATCCAGAAACTCCAGGAAAACAATGAGGAGACATCATTTGTCATCTCCTCAGGTGCATTAGGACAACACCTGGTACCAGAAATTCATGGCATGCCAAAACTGGATGCCGTATACATCTTTTGTGGCAACAAGCAACGTCACCAAGAATGGGCTAAGAATTGGCCCAAAATTAAAGGTGTGCATACATCAATTAAGCACATCTGTGAAAAACTGGCACTGGCTGTCAAACAATGCAATCAAGATCAAGTAACAGTCAGTATTATCGGTGTCAATGAAGGAGGTTCTAGCGAAAATCTCAATCAGCTAGAGCCTTCCTTCATGTATACACAAATATTCAAGGAAATACTCCTTGATATGGAACATGGCCAAAAAGCCGTTAAAGACTTGGTCACATATTGCCAAGAACAATACCAAGGCAATACCAAAGAACTCAAGTTAATCAATGAATTCCAACGTACTTATCATCCAACATTGGCATTATGGTGGTATACACGCCAATGCTTCACATACAAAATGCTCAATCGAGCATTAAGAACATTGGATGGCGACATTATCATCCGAATGGGATTTTTCCTGTGTGATGTTCATCGACAAATTGAAGAATTACACAGCCAACAGGTCAGTCAATATCATGGAAAGTCCTTTCTAGTTTATAGGGGTCAAGGATTATCGACAAGTGACTTCGAAAAACTTGCAAAAAACAAAGGTGGTCTCGTATCTTTCAACAACTTTTTATCCACCAGTACAAAACGAGATGTTTCCCTCGGTTTCGCCAAAGATGCATTAGGAACAACCGATATGGTCGGCATCCTCTTCCAAATGACAATAGATCCTACTGTCTCATCGACTCCTTTCGCCTCCATCCAGGAGGTGAGTTATTACAAGGACGAGGAGGAAATTCTCTTCTCCATGCACACCGTTTTTCGAATTGGTGAAGTTCGAAAGCTTGACAACAAAAGTCCACTTTACCAAATGGACCTTAAACTTACGTCGGATGATGACCAACAACTCCATCAATTAAATGATCGTATACGAGAAGAAGTCGGCGGCACTGGATGGTATCGACTGGGTCAATTGCTGCTCAAAATTAGTCAATTTGACAAGGCCGAAGAATTATATACGGCACTACTAGAACAAGCATCCAACGACAGTGCTAAAGCATATATCTATCACGAGTTAGGTAGAGTGAAATCGCAACAGGGTCAATATGAAAAAGAGATAAAGTTTTACGAAAAAGCCCTCGAAATTAACCGAAGAAATCTTCCGGAAGATCATCCAACATTGTCTCCTTACTATAACAACATCGGGCTTGCGTATAACAACAGGGGAGACTACTCGAAAGCACTTGAGTTTTACGAAAAAGCACTTAAAATCAACGAAAAAGCTCTGCCTCTGAATCATCCCGATTCGGCTACTTCCTACAACAACATCGGTGGAGTGTACAAGAACATGGGTGACTACTCGAAAGCACTTGAATTTTACGAAAAATCACATCAAATCTACGAAAAAGCTCTGCCTTCGAATCATCCCAATTTGGCTAGTTCCTACAACAACATCGGTGGAGTGTATGACGACATGGGTGACTACTCGAAAGCACTTGAATTTTACGAAAAAGCACATAAAATAAATGAAAAAGCTCTGCCTCCGAATCATCCCGAATTGGCTACTTCCTACAACAACATCGGTGGAGTGTATAACAACATGGGTGACTACTCGAAAGCACTTGAATTTTACGAAAGATCACATAAAATAAAAGAAAAAGCTCTGCCTCCGAATCATCCCGATTTGGCTATTTCCTACAACAGCATCGGTCAAGTGTATAATAACATGGGTGACTACTCGAAAGCACTTGAATTTTACGAAAAAGATCTCGAAATCACGAAAAAAGCTCTGCCTCCGAATCATCCCGATTTGGCTACTTCCTACACTTCCATTGGTCTCGTGTATAACAACATGGGTGACTACTCGAAAGCACTTGAATTTTACGAAAAAGCACATAAAATCTACGAAAAAGCTCTGCCTCCGAATCATCCCAATTTGGCTATTTCCTACAACAACATCGGTCAAGTGTATGACACCATGGGTGACTACTCGAAAGCACTTGAATTTTACGAAAAAGCACATAAAATCTACGAAAAAGCTCTGCCTCCGAATCATCCTCATTTGGCTATTTCAAAGCATGATATTGGCCTTACATATGAAAACATGGGAGAATACTCGAAGGCCAGTCAGTTTTATCAACGTGCTGTTGATATCGCACAAATTTCATTACCCTCAAATCATCCACACTTACAATTGTATAGACAACGCCTTCAGGACGTTAAAAAGAAAATGTAACTGTAATTTTTTCTTTTCGCTTGCTCAATAAATTTATTCACATTGCTAATCGTTTCGATTTTTCTCGGTTCATTTTGGCTTATTCGCGCGCGCGCGACAAGGGAGAGATCCCTTGTCAATGCCATAGGTACCACAGGCGGACCACGCCGGACTGTTAGGGCAATGGCCGAAGGTATACCGTATGAACGATAGGGACCAACGACACATAAAGGCCTTCCCTAGCACTACACTGCTTCGCTATGGCAAAGTTTCTCTACCTATTGAATCAGACAACGTAGTTCTCTGACCCACACTAATAACACTCATAACCAGGGCTGCCAAATCCAAATTTCAAAAATCAGGAGTTTTTTGCGAAAAATCAGGAGTTTACCAGGGAATTTTTACTGAAAAATCAGGAGAAAAATCAGAAGATGTTTATTGAAATCAGAAAATGAATTAGTGGTCTTCTCTCAAAGAAAACTGAAGTTTTCTTTCGTCCAATCACTCGTTATGTTCTTCTACTAAGTTACTGATGACAAAATTTCCTCTAAGTGATATATATTCTTAAAAAAACATAATTATGTGGAATTTATTTTACTACTCATTTCACAGTGGTTTATCAAAATATACCGTCAAAATAGAAAATGAAGTTTAATTAGACATAAATATGTAACTAAACAAAATGGGCATACATGAACAATAATTTATTAACTATATCGTTCATGTCACTTTTGTAACATGACCATGAACGAAGGGGTCACAAGTCCTGAGTATGCTCGAGCTTACTCTAGGTTGGACAGCTAAAGGCTTAGGTAGACTCGTGGATGGAATAAATGAAGGCTTAGATAGCGTCTATTCGTAGATGATGGAATCACACGGCTTGAGTAGACTAAAGCCTATCTTAGGTTCAGATTCCATAGACTATGGTACGCTCAAATAATAG
>CAJNOL010003627.1:7168-21018 GCA_905250125.1 Rotaria sordida
TAATAAATTAATTGAATTAAAATATATTTTCGCTTTTACTTTTTAGACTCGTTTTACATATCGACAGATCCGGTGAGTTTGAATCAATTAATTAAATGAAAATACAATTTCATTTTCATTTTTAGATTCGTTTTATGTATCAATATATCCGGTGAGTTTATTCGAATTATTAAACGAAAATGAAATTTTATTTTTACTTTTAGATTCGTTTTATATTTGGATATATCCGGTGAGTTTATTCCAATTATTAAATGAATATAGAATTTCATTTTTATTTTTAGATTCGTTTTATATCTCAATATATCCTGTGAGTTTGAATCAGTTAATTAAATGAGAATACAATTTCATTTTTATTTTTAGATGAGAATTGTAGTGAAAGGTTTCGTGAGCTGATGAAAATCGTTCAGTAACTATTATGGTTGCGTTGTGTTTTTTAGATTGGAATGGGCAGAGATGGGTGCTTATAAGTTGTTATGAGTTTCGACGCGAAGAAAGCTGGTGAGTTCAGATAATGTTTCGACGAAAAATATGGTTTGTTTTCTCGTTGTATAGGTGTAGAAGATCGGAATGTTTAGCCTCCTGATGGTTTGGTAATGATGCGAGGACGGACAGCAGGGTACTCAAAGTTTTTCTCTGAATCTCGTGTGTTGCCCACCTTTGATGGTTGTGGTAGTTATTTCTAGATGCGGATAGATTCACAACAGAGCCTCATCGAATATCTGGGGCCGCTTTGAATGCTTGTTGCTGCTGGTAGCGTATTGATGGCTTCCTGTCTAGTCTAGTTCGATAGAGCTTTTTCTGTATTCGGAAACCTTTTGTTTGGATTTCCGAGTGAGTATCTGAGGTTTCACTATGATGGATATTATGGGTTTCCGAGACCTCGGAAACCCTTCTTCGGAAACCCTTAAAGGGTTTCCTATAGAAACAAACTCGGAAACCCTCTAAGGGTTTCCGAGGATACCTATTTTTTTTGAGTGTACTCCATATAAATAATAACATGAAGATAATAAGAATTCCTCTCCAAAAGAAGCAGAACACAATCATCAATGAACATGTTTTCAGTTGTTGAATTTATAATATTAGTCGAAGTAATGGCTTGAAGACGCACAATTCTTTGTAAAAATTTGAGATTATATCGTCTTTATAATGTGAGAATCTATATGAGATATCAGAATGTATTTCTATATGAGCACAAGCAAAAGTGAATTGATTATTATTGAAACTCGCATGTTCGAGGCAGAGAAGAAACGCTCATGCTCATATGAGCAACTCATAAGCGTGAGCTGTAAACTCCTAATTTCCACTACTTTGCAATCTTACGTTCCTAAACTTGTCATCAGATCGTACTGTTTTCTTGCAATATTGCGAATGGGAATCATCGTTCGATCGATGATAGTTAGTCGAAACACAGAATGTAATAGCACATCTGACACAAATGTCAAATTTATCATCAAAAATACTATAAAATCACTTTTTTTCTTCATAAGATCAGTTAAAATATTTTTTTCAATAAATAATTGTCAAAAAGGGTGTCGGAATGAAAGAAACAAGTGTCCGTTACAGAGAATTAGATTCCACATTGACTGATGCTTTTCACTGAAATGATAAACACTTTTTGAAGAAAATTAAACAAGCATGCCAGTAATCTTTGACGAGAAGCATAGTTACTTAACGTCTTTTTATCACGTTCTTTTTCCCTATCTACTAAGTGAACGAATTTCTATCTCAGTGATATGCCCATAATTCTTGGCCTGAGTAGAGGAATTTACTTCTTTTATTCAGCAGAAGTTGCACTTTGTTTCTATGTGGTGCATGCACCAGGGAATGCCTTTTATCTATTTTATTCGTATTCGAATTTAATCATTATTCTATACAATCAACAGCTGAGCAGCGAAACATAAATACTTAAGAGAAAGATTGAAATAACAGTTGTATTGATTTGTAAAACTTATTCGACGTTTTGATTTAGTAAATTCGTCGATAATTCTTTCGATATCTAATTGTTTAAAAATTCTCTTATGAATACAGATAATAGCCAAGTTGCTGAGCTGATCATCGACTGTTCGCTTGCACAAATAGTTTTGCACGAGACTCATGATGGAAAAAAATTGTTCGACACTGGTCAGTGAGACCAGTATGATCGCATATAGTTTGAATAGAATATAAATATTTGGATAAAAGAGTTTGTAAGGTTGTATCATCTTCATTGTTTTGTCGATGATGGTTAGTCTTTCTGCTTCGAGCATTTTTTGAATCCTGAATTTTTGTATATTTCGATTTCTGCTTTATAAATGCTCGTGTTGTTGGTCTTCGGATCACCTTTATAGTCGTCGAATAATGTTAAAACATTGGGAAAATGAATATTCGACAATGAACGACGAGATTAAATATGAATAGCCATGGCAATTTTCTGATATTCGGTGAACTTGCGTCCTAGCTCTCGAATTGTCGTCACTTACGTGTTTAAAATGAGATTTTGTCGCTTAGTGGTAACAAGATATAGTTCCTGGCAAGCAGTTGTTAATCTCGTTTGCTTCGATAAATGTAAAAAATTTGTTGTACAATTCATCTAGTTAGTTATTGTCCTGCATTGATTCTGCCAAATGCATTAAGATTTATTGGATACTTTGATAACATTTAATGAGATCACATGTTGAATTTTACAGTTGTTCCACATATGGCGTGATAGTAGAAAATGCACGACTGACGATAATAACAAGGATTGAAAAATCAATATCACGGACGGCTTCTCCATATATTTGTGAAAGACCACTTGTTTCTGAATCAGCGTTGTCGACAAAATATTCTAGTGCAACGATAATACTCAAAAATAGCTACTTCAATGCAATAATAGAATTATGTTTCTTCATCCATCATGTAATCATATAATCGGACGAGATGTTGACGTCTTGTCTCAGTTATGGTTTCTGAACGTTAGTCATCTGAACAGAGACTATGTTGGCATCGTCATAATATTGTCCTGAAAATATATAAAATTGTTGGACCTAGTCTATGCATATGTTTTTCATAAGTATACCTCGAATTTTGTGCGCATTAACCTTCGTAGTACCGCCGGGGTCATTTTTGACCACACCCTCAAAAATTTTAAAATATGTTAGAAATATTTTGCTATTTCCCAGTTTTCAGAAACAACTAGCATCTCTTACGAATAGATATACGTTGTTCAATCTAAAAGGGAATACATTTGTTTTCCATGTCATTACAACCTCTTGATACAAGAACATGTCTTTCGTATACAACAAATATATAATAACAAAGGAGAAAAAGAGATACAAAGCGATGGCCTCTTTGTATATTTTATGGAATAATAGACATTGCTGCTGTAAATGCTCTGATCGCCTGAAATGCGAGAAATTTTCAATAGAATCAAAATAAAAAATATCAACGTCAATTATTCTTGAAAGAATTAGAACTAGCTTTGGTATCGCATCTGTTCGACTTTCGTTCACAAAACTCAAAATTTTTGAAGACAGATATTCAAAATGCATTACCTATTGTCAATCATTCTGTGACGAAAAAAAATCTATCATAACCAAATGAAAATTCTACTCAAACAAAACGAAAGCGATGTTCGATTTGTGAACGTTCTATGGACAAGAAAACATCAACTCAATGTTGTAATTGTTCTGCGTTCGTTTGTAATGAGCATTCTGTTAAGCATATTTTTTGTATTACTTGTTCTAAATAAAGAATATCATTTTAATAATTTTTCTATGAGGTCGAATATGAAAACAACATATTTCATCAGGAGACTAATCCAAAGGTAAAATAAATTATTTTATGAAAACATATGTTGTCAGTATAGTGCTTAAAAAAGAACGGTACTACGGGGTTAATCAGGTCGACCATTTTCGAGCTGTTCACTAAAAGTGGCACCGTTCTTTCCCTTTTCTTTCTGGAAAAGCTAAACTTTCATTTTTTGAAATGGACAGCGCCAGAACTGTTGTTCTTCTTGTAGAAGATGAAAATTGCAAAAGAAATCATTGAAAATATCAAGAGTCTTGTCATGTTTTATTCAGAATTCTGTTTTATAATTCTTTTTTATCACATGAGAAGACAGGACAGAATCAAAACCAGTAGAAACGATCAAACCGGACAGAACCAATTGGTATACCAACATGAGTCATTCGTTATTTTTCTGACTCTAGAACAGTCAAATCAACACCTCGATTAGTCATATATGCATCCCAATCAGTGCAGTAGTCACATAAAAGTCCTTTTTCTAGTACTTCCTATTATATGTACCTGTAAGTTTTTTGTCTCCTGGAATCTATTGTTGAACACAAAACATCATCAGACTAAAAATTCTATATCAGTTTTCCACATTTATTAACAGTTCCTAAAACATAGATGTTATTTATTACTTGGATATTTCATAGAGATAGGTAACTCCATAAAACTCCACTTCTATTTTCTAAAATCTCACTTCAACTCTGATAAGAAAAAACTTCAACTCTGAGTTGAACTTTCCCATCTCTGATATTTAACCTGTTTTTCGCATTATATTCTCTTCGTTTTTGGCTAGGTATGTCCGAAAAAATATGTCCTATAAACAGCACTAGGACGAATATAAGTACATATATAAGAATGAAAATACTAATCGATTATTCAATTTTGTTTTTATAATATAACATTATATGAGTGTAGGCTGATCAAATTCAACTATATAAAATACCTTGCTGCATCGTTCCTCACTGAAATAGTGTTCATCATCAATAAAAAGTGTTTGACTTGAGAAAAAACCCACTTTTATGCTCTATTTTTTGACACAAAACGAAAAAATATTGATATCGGTCGATAAGGAATCCTCTATCGGACCGATCTTTTAACGTTATCATTTACAACTTTGATGCAGGATCTTGTCAAGATTCACTTTGAATCTTGTTCAGAATGTTAACAGAAATAAGAGAAAGAATAATATTAAGATCTTATCTGATTTTCATCAAGATCTATTTTTTTTTGGAAATCTTTGCGCCATGATCCTCTCAGGATTTATAGATAAATCAGATGAGAACTCTACTAAGAATAAAACAAGATTAGTCATAATCGTTGAGAGATAGATCCTATTTGATTTCCTATCCATTTCTGTTATGAGAAGGTTTTCTAAACTTTTCCATGATTCTTTTTTGAGCCGTTCAGAATGAAATATTTTGGATTCTGACTAGACAACGCCAACTACGATCAAGATTTTGATGAGAAAATACTAAGATTAAATTAAGATCTTGATAGATTTTTATTTAGAGTCTCTCGAAAATTGATGATTAACATAGGTGAGCATCTTGACAAAAATCGTTGAAATGATTTCATCAAAGTTTTAGGTGATTTCTCTTTAGGATATGTCACATATTTACAGATCTCTCAATCTCAACAAGTTTCAACATTAACCTTAAATGAAATATAAACAATAATAAGCAGAAAGATTCAAGAATCTACTAGTATTTTATCCTAGTTTTGACTTCAATGTCTATATAGGTAAATGAAAGAATTCAGATAAAAGCTTAAGGAGATTTTTTTTGAATTTTTCCAAGGCTTATAGTCAATATGATCTCACATGTTAAACCATAAAATCAGTTATATTTTAGAGTTTATTTTTATATAGAACTTGAGAATTCCTTAAACAAGAATGTTAATATCAGTTTAGTTTATTGTATTTATTTTTCCATTGAAAAAATATTTTTAGTAAAAGATAAATCCTTCAGTAAAAAGTCTTCTCATTTCAATTCATCCTTGAAAAAGAAACAGAAATATATTATTCAGATCACATCAAAATCAGCACTTATTAGTAGAATTTTATCAAATGAAATCAATATGTAAAATTAAATGTTTGATTAATCAAAAATTTCTCGTCAAATAATATATATTCTCATCAAATTCAAATACAAGTTCAAAATAACATGGTATGGTTCAGCCGGATGATATCATCCATCTGTACATTGAAAGTCTACAAATCACCAATCTATGTGTTCATCTATCTTCTGTTCTCTTTAGAAAATCCTACAAAGATCTCTTTCCACAAACTAGACAGTATCCTCACAAAAATCGAGTTAAATACTTCAAGAAAAATTCAAAAACAAGATTTAAATTAGAAATCATTTCAATCTTGATAAAATTATCATCTGAAAACAAAGGAAAACTGGTCACCATCTTTAAAAGATTTCATTAGAAATCTTGACAAAATCTTTGCTTTTTTGTGCTTACACACTTTTTTCATAATTTTGTCGTTAACTCAGGGAAAATCGATGAATTCATGCTCGATTCTTGTCAGATCTATCAAGGATCAATCGAGAAGAAATAAAAGATTTCTACTAGGGTAGTCATACTTATCAATTAGTCATTGATCATCAAGGAATAAGACGAAAAAAACAAACAAAAAACTATAAAAAATATTCAAATTTCTAATTAAATAAAACCTTAAGGTATTCGAAGAATGTTTATCTGATAAAATTATCTAATTAAAAATAAAAATTCTCTTTAACCCTTTAAATAGCATGACTCTGATAGTGAAACGAGTTCCCTTTATATAAATTCATATTTAACAGACAAATTATGCACTATATAGATATTTATGGAAACCAATTCGAAATATTGAAAATAGCATTCATTCATGCATATTTGTGGTTTCATTTTATATGATATAATCTCTCAATATAATGCATTGATCTTCTTCAACAGACTCATCACTTTTGTTACCTGATTGATCTTTATAGTGTTAGAATTTTGACTTGGATCCATGTGTAGAATTTTTTTCTATGTAATAGTGAAAACTTTACCTCGATATTATTTCTCATACGGCAATGATTCAAATATTAAGAAATTTAAAAAAAAATTAATCATTCGAAGTTTTATTTTTATTGATTTATGTGCAGAATAAATGAAATAATTTTAAATAAATATGCATCTCAATGATAATGTTGAAAAATTTTGTTAATTCTATTAAATCTGATTATGAAACAGATTTTAATAAATAGTTCATTTCTCAATTCATTTTCTTTCTTTTTTTCAGGAAGTTTTCAATTTTTATATTTGACTATATAATACTTGATTGAAACTGAAATTATGGGGGAAGAAAATTTATATTTTCTAACAATAAACGAATAAAAAAATTTTAAAAAGATTTAAATAACTTATATTTAAAAGAATTATTTTTCTTTTTTGAAAAATTAAAAAAAAATTCTCAACAAAATTCAAATTGATAATTAAATGATAAATAAGGAAAAGAAAACCGATTGAAGAATTTCGAGAATAAAATAAATTCTAATCATATCAAATAATTCAAAGAAAATTCTTCAAAGTTTTAATGAGAATATATGATTAGTAATTTTACTAAATATTATATTGAAAATCATTTTCAATAAAACAATTTTGACTCAATTTATTTTATTTATTTTCAATTCTTAAACATTTTTAAAAATAATTCAATGTAAACATATTCAAATGTTTATTGTGCAATTTTATTCACCTTATACATTATTTATTTTTAAAAATAAATATTTTATTATTTTACTCAAATTGTATTTCATATTAAAATCATTAATATCATTTCAAATATATACTATTAACCTTGTTATTAAAAATATTCATGTTGTTAAAAGATTTTAAGATTAATCTAATAGAAATCAATTCATATCTCAACAATCATATTTGTGTTCATTAGATTTTATAAAATACTAACTGATTATTTAAGATCTTTTATCTTAGTTTTATTCTAGTCGAACGAATAAATTGAAAATAAAAAAAAATTAAATAAAAACTTTTATTTTTTGAAAAAAAAGCATAAAAATCAAAGGTGAAGAAAAAAAAAGTATTGTCTCAATTTAGGAAAAATGACGATAGAAAAACAAAAACAAAAAGAAAATATTGGATATAAACATGGATATATCCAAATCGAAGGTTTATTCGTCATTGACATCTATTTATAGTAGAAAGAACGAATGACGAAGACAAAAACAAAAAATATTCTCTTTCTTTTCAAGGATACAACCCTAATTGATATTGATTAATAAGATTGATCACGTGTATAAAGGTATAAATGATAAAAATACTTCAATTTTTCTCTCTTTATACCAAGAAAAATAAGATATATTTCGCAACAATATATTTTTACTCACTTTCAACTATGTAGACAAATAGAATGTAAAAAATTATTTAAAAATGTTGTATGCTAATATCTAATTCGAATGAAAAGATAAAAGTGATTGTTAAAGTTGATTTATTTTTTTTAGACTGATTAAAATCGAATCAATACTTATCGTATTTATTTAAAGATAAAATTGTCAAATATTAAAAAATGAGTGCCAACGATCCTGGACATATAAGTAAGGGATTTTATTTATTTATTTATAGAATAGTTAAATAAATATTTATTTTCTTAGATAATCTTAATAAAGATCAAGAAGAAAATCTTAAAAGTTTTTGGATATCTCTTTTTGATAAAATAACTAGTGAAAATAAAGTATCATTAGAAAATTTTTATGATTCGACTTATGGAAAAGAATTATTTTATGCATTTGCTAATGATAATCCAGATGTTACTTTATTACGATGGCTTCGTGCAAGAAAATGGAATGTTAGTCACGCTTTAGAACAACTTATTGATACATTAAAATGGAGATTGCAATGGGGTGTTAAGCAACTTGTTGCTGAAGGAGAATCAGCGCTTTGCTATGAAGAAATCCTAACAGGCAAAACATCATATATTGGTTATGATCGAGTTGGTCGTCCAATAACTTATGTGGCTGCAAAAGATCATATAAAAGGTCAATTTCCATTAGAATCAACAGGAAAACTAGCTGTACTTTCTATGGAAATAGGACGAAAATTATTACATAATCCAGTTGAATCTGTAACAGTTATTTTTGATATGGCTGGGTTTTCACTGAAAAATATGGATTATCAACATACACAATTTCTTTTAAATCTTCTACAGAACTATTATCCGGAATCACTTGGTCTTGCACTTATTGTAAATGCTCCTTGGCTATTTAATAGTTGTTGGTATATTATCAAAGCATGGTTAGATCCAGTTGTTGAAAGTAAAATTCATTTTATTAATAATCTTGATGATTTAACTAAGTTTATTGATTTATCAAATACACCAAAACGATTAAATGGTAACAATCCAGATTTTAAGTATATACCACCAACAGAACAAGATAATATTATGTTATCTGCATTTCGTGCCGATTCTTATGGACATAAACAAGCAAGCGAAAATCATGAACAAGCTTCGATAAATTATCTTCGTATTACTTTAGAATGGGCACAGAAAAAACATGATAAATATATATTAGAAGAAAGGAAAAAAGCGATGAAAGAATTGCGAGATGCATATGAACAACTTATACCATATATAAGTACTCGAACACATTATCATAGAAATGGATTTATTCATGAACCAGTATTTGATATAACTTATAAAAAAATTCAACAAGAAAATAAACAAAAAATTGTTCATTTTTAAATTTATTTTATTCAAGCATTTTTGTTGTAATTATTTTCATTTTTTTGTCAGAAAATTTTTTCATCAAAAATTTACTTTTCAATTTAGAACATTTATTTTACTAAAGATCATTGATGAAATAGATAGAGAATGATTTCGATATATAAATTCATCTGACAGAGAATATTTATCATTAGAAGAACATAAAAATAAAAGAGCTAAACATTTTCAACCATTTTTATATAAACCAGCTCAAATATAAATGCTTGAAAGCTAACATATACTGAGACTGTACAAAGATATCTTTGTATTGTGCACATATCTGGAGCAAAAACAGTAAGAAAACGTTTTCATATACCGGAATCCTATTCAAATAGGAAGTCATTCAAAGCTAGCTAGATAGACGAATACGGAAATTATATGCAACTTACGTGTACAAAGGCAACAACCAAGCGTTTGTTTTTTCTGTAGGTCATCGTATTGGTTCATATACAGTCACGGAATCATCTTATACAACGAACTATAGTCGTATGTACCGTCATATACGGAGTAGAGCTGTGCAGTTCAGACTCATGAATGTGAGTGTTTCTTCTCTGTCTCGAATATGCGAGGTACTAATAATAATCAACTTACTTTTGCTTGTGTTCTTATTACGAATGAGATAATTCGGTAAAAGTTCCAATCTAAGGAACTGTTCGAAACCTTTTCTGATAGGTGCCGATCGATTTAAACAGTTCAACTCTTATTAGAGAATCAATCGTGCCGAGGTTGATAAGATACCTATAATTTTTCCAGTGCTATTAAAGAATAGTCCCTATAACTATTAGGGAGGTACCAAGACGAGTTAACTCACCGCTAAGGGAATTCGATTCTTTCGCCAGGGAATCGCTATTGAAGAAATTACACGACTCTGTATAAAGTTTGATCAAAGGTTTTCAGGCTCGATGAATTCGAATCTGTGATTGGTCTCCCGAAACTATGTACTCGATTTCTCAGTCAGGTAACTTCTATTCCCGAAATCTTTAATCAAACTTTATACAAAATCGCTACTTGCTTTAAAAAATCCTTTTTTTATTGAAAAAAACAAGTCTACAAATTTTGTCTTACCCTGTTACTTGTTAAGGTAAGTTCCTACTCATATGAAGAGACGAGTACATTCTGAATGATAATTTCTAGCGATTTAGGCATGCATCAGTAAGCAGATGAAAACAAATCATTTATACTTATCCGAATTTTTGTAGCATTTAGCTTATGTAATTAAACTGACTTGGAAAAAATCAAATACTGTCGAACCAGCTAAATGAATACCAGTTAACTGGACACCCAGTATAAGTGATCATTCAGTTACTAGAACTGGTGCATCCCTACAACAAATTCATATCATTGTAAGTAGGTATGCACTAGTCCTATATAGTTTTAAATGGTCAACTGCTACCAGTCTAACTAAATGCATATATAATGCTTTTTCACTGATCTTTATTGACTTTTCTCTGTCACTACTAGATATTATTTATGTAATCTATGAATTAGACCAATTTTAAAGTGGTAGACTAGTAACTAGTTAAACCAGACTACATCGTGTCTAACCCTGTGTGTATGGATCAATCACTCACATTTTACTGCTACTTTACTAGCTACTCCATATAAATAATAATCGAAAGATAATAAGAATTCCTCTCCAAAAGAAGCAGAACAAAATCATCAATGAACATGTTTTCAGTTGTTGATTTTATGATATTAGTCGAAGTAATGGCTCGAAGACGCACAATTCTTTGTAAAAATTTGAGATTATATCGTCTTTATAATATGAGAAGCTATATGAGATATCAGAATGTATTTCTACATGAACACAAACGAAAGTGAGTTGATTATTAATGAAACTCGCATGTTCGAGGTAGAGAAGAAACACTCATGCTCATATAACTGACTTATAAGCGTGAGCTGTAAACTCCTAATTCCCACCACTTTGCAATCTTATGTTCGTAAACTTGTCATCAGATTCGACTAATTTTGCATCGATTTATTCATATTCAAATTCGATCATTATTCTATACAATCAACAGCTGAGTAACGAAATACAAATACTTAAGATAAAGGTTGAAATAACAGTTGTATTGATTTGTAAAACTTATTCGACGTTTTGATTTAGTGAATTCGTCGATAATTCTTTTAATATCTAAGTGTTTAAAAATTCTCTTATGAATACAGATAATAGCCAAGTTGCTGAGCTAATCATCGACTGTTGGATTGCGTAAATAGTTTTGCACGAGACTCATGATGGAAAAAAATTGTTCGACACTGATCAGTGAGACCAGTATGATCGCATATAGTTTGAATAGAATATAAATATTTGGATAAAAGAGTTTGTAAGGTTGTATTATCTTCATTGTTTTGTCGATGATGGTTGGTCTTTCTGCTTCGAACATTTTTTGAATCCTGAATTTCTATATTTCGATTTCTGCTTTATAAATGCTCGTGTTGTTGGTCTTCAGATCACCTTTATAGTCATCGAATAATGTTAAAACATTGGAAAAATGAATATTCGACAACGAACGACGAGATTAAATATGAATAGCCATGGCAATTTTCTGATATTCGGTGAACTTGCGTCCTAGCTCTCGAATTGTCGTCACTTACATGTTTAAAATAAGATTTTGTCGTTTAGTAGTAACAAGATATAGTTCGTAACAAGCAGTTGTCAATTTCGTTTGCTTCGACAAATGTAAAAAATTCGTTGTACAATTCATCTAATTACTTAGTGTACTGCATCAATTCTATCAAATACATTGAGATTTGTTCGATAATTTGATAACATTTGACAAGATCGCGTATTGGATTTTGCAGTTGTTCCACATATGGTGCGATAATGGAAAATACACAGCTAACGATACTAAGAAAAATTGCAAAACTAATATCACGTACGACTTCTGCGTATATTCGTGAAAGACCACTTGTTTCTGAATCAGCGTTGTCGACAAAATATTCTAGTGCAACGATAATACTCAAAAATAGCTACTTCAATGCAATAATAGAATTATGTTTCTTCATCCATCATGTAATCATATAATCGGACGAGATGTTGACGTCTTGTCTCAGTTACGGTTTCTGAACCCTAGTCAAGTGACCAGGAACTATGTTGGCATCGTTATAACCTTGTTCTGAAAAAAACATGAAATTGTTGGATTTAGTCTATGTATATGTTTTTCATAGAGCATACCTCGAGTTTTATTGATATTAAAACTGTACATTTGAATGAATTGCAGAATTGCTGCCGTTATTGCTGAAGCTATCAAATCCGGCAATGGTACGAATCCAATGAAGACCTCATTTATCAGTATATCGTTTTTGTTAGGTAAATATTGAACAAAGATTGATAATTGCTCATTGCTAGAAATGTTCGTTGTACCATTAGCAATCAGCGCAAAATGTTTTTGTCGCTTGATCGATTTTGTCAATAGATACTTTCTTATTACTTTCGCACATAGATTAATAAGGTCATTTTGAATCTTTGCGTCTAAATAAGTAGCATTCTTTTGGCAATGCTTAGATGTTACTTTAATAATTGATCACCAGATTTGGCTCTGAATAATACCAGTGATTTGAAATTACCTTGACCGTCATTGTCATGACTTGGCATACCATTATCGTCATTTCTTCAAAACGTGATGTTCTGTTTAGAAAAAAATAATATACATTTGATCATACTTGCTAATATTAATCGATTTCCATTCTATTGTTTGTGCACTGAAGTCATCTAACAATATATTGACATGCATTTCAGAATGAGAACGACGATTGATGCATTCAATTGATTGTGAAACAAATAATTTATGACATTCACATTTATCATTATTCGATAAGTACTCAATCGCGTCCTTTAACGATCGTAACAGTTTGTTGACGAACTGAACAAGAGAATGTTGCTATTCTTGCCTTGAAAGAAGAACATAATGTCGACAATCGACACATAGGTGTATTTCTGAATATGAAAGTCAAGAATATTTAGCCAACCATATGTGTTGATAGATGGATCGTAATTTTCTTTTTTGATCGATTTTGGGAAAAACACAGTTTGATGATGAAATTCATGGTTCAATTAATAGACGATTTACTAATGACAAAATCTTGCACAGACAATTTTTTCGCAACATATAATCCAATATCAACTGTATCGGTTGGTGTATTGGCAGTAGTTTTGCAATTATGGTCGACAATAGATGAATGAAAAATAGTGCTGATTTTACCGTCGTTTTCAAGTTCTACCATATTGGTATTATTGGTCACACATAGTGGATTTGTTGCGACAAATTTCCACTTCGATCATTCTTATATTGCTTGTTGGGTGCCAACTATGTGCTGATATGTTTCTGTTTTTTTACTTATTGTTTTG
>CAJNOL010003628.1:0-20999 GCA_905250125.1 Rotaria sordida
ACACTAGTAAAAGCGCCTTTTCTTGAACGTAATGTAAATGTAATACATTGATCATCGAGACAATGCATTAAGTCTTTAGATGCTATTTTAAGATTAAGATCTGTTTTTATTTGTTTATGAAATTCTTCGAAATCAATTGGTTCATAACAAAGTATACGAGCATGTAATGTTGAATTTGATTCAATATAATTACGAACGATTTCTTTTAAAGGAATTGTAGGAGTTTGAAGTTTTGGTTTTTTTGGAAGTTTTTTTGTTGATATTGTATCGGAATCGGAAGTTAATATTGGTGTTGATGGTTTCTTTTTTGGTTTCAATTTTTTAGATTTATTCGATTGAGAACAACTTTCGATAGATGGTTCTAAAAGAAAAAACATCATGACATTTTTGTTTAACATGGTATGGAATTATATAATATATAGTATACTCTGGTATAACAATCAATTTAAGTAGTCAATGTTCTATTGGAAGTCATAATATATATATATTAGATAGATCAATTAGAGATTGTATTCAAAACTGTAGGATAAATTTCAGCAATGGTTTCAACATCAAAAAGAGGAAATGAGCATTTAGGTTTTTCTGTTTAAATTCGTTAGGGTAAATCCAGTGAGTTTAGATGATAGTAGTCTTTCGGAATGAAATCATAATAAATTGATAAAACATCCTTTCAGAATCGTTTCATCTATTGTGTACGACAGATTTCATACTTCTTGAATCAAGAAGAGAGCATCCATATAAAGGATATACGATCAAAAATCCCTCTTTTGAACCTTCTATCTTCTCAGTCGAGACCTGTCTGATGTTGGTCTTCTCCTACCCTAAGCCTTCAGTGTAAAACATTTTTTTTTTGCCAAAGAGATTAATTGTCGGAATACAGTGAAAAATGAATCGTCGAATTATTCCGGATCATGTCTGACGAGATCCAAGTATCGGACTCTTCGTTGTAAATACATATCAGACGAAAAAGCAAAATATACATTCTATGGTTCATATATTTCGTACATTGACTTATGAGACACCATAAAATCTCTCTATGAAATACTTTAAAAAACACTGTTCGAATTCACTTAATGTCAAAATTTCTTGAAAAAAGCGACAAATTTCCTAACTAATGTCCGAACGTCCAGATATATTTGAATCTTCCCTTTCTTCTCTCTCCAAACCTATGCAATTTTGGCTAAACGTTCCTGTTCGCATTTTCTTTCAGATGATCTTTATATATAGCTTCAGACTGAGTGGATTCAAATAATCTTAAGAAACCAAAACTAACTACTAGCTGCTGAAAAATAAACTTCCCCTAAAATAGAAGCCCCTCCCATATTAGAAGCCTTCTCCAGAAGGATCAACGTGAAGGATATATTAAAAGCCTTCTCACGTTTAAAAGCTTTTTGAAAAAAATTTTTTTTTTTGAATTTTCATCATAAAACTTTCAAAATTCAACATCTTAAGGTAAGAATTTGCTTGATTTTCTTATTTATCAACATAAAAATCTTGAAACCTCTTAGAAAGTCGTTTGAACAACACTTAAAATTCTGAAAATCTCTAAAACCCCTTTGAAATTATCCCATCTAGTGATAATAACAATGATTTTACAGGAGTATATAACGTTACTGTCTAAATTTGGTGGAAAAAAGAACAAAAATTTTTTTCATACTTTTTGTTTTCTTTTATTTCAAATCGATGTTTCGATGTATAAACCTTCATTAACGAGATATAGAATGAGATTATTACAAAAATACAAAATTTTACATAGAAAAAAATAAGATCAAAAGCCTTCTACACAGTGCACGAACTTAATTTGAATTCAGCAGCATGATTGGTGCAATAATATTCAAGTTATCTCGAAAAGATGATTTAACTCTTAATGCTTCAATCATGTTGTTTAATTTAATATGAATTAATTTCTCGTCGTCTAGTATGTACAAAGTCAAAGACAAGAAAGAGAGACGTTTATAACGAATAGAAACAAATTATAAATAACTCTACAGAATGTGGAAAGAGACACATGAATGTTTCTCTTTGTTCTTATCTCATCCTATGTAAAATTTTCTATTTTTGTAATAATCTCTCAATCTATATCTCGGTAATGAAGTTTTCTACTTCGAAACGATGATATGAAATAAAATTAAAATAAAAATTAGAAAAAAGGAACTTCTGTTTTTTCCTATTAAATTTAAACAATAATGTTATAGGCTGTTGTAAAATCATTATTATTACTTTCAAAGCTATTTTCCATAAATACACAATTTTAGGACTTAATAGAAGCCCCCTCCGAAAACTTTGGATGATTGGCAGTTTAGAAGCCTCCGGGAGCTTCTAAACTGGGAGGGGGGAGGGTTTACTGCTCTGCTATAATACGAAAGAGTAGGTATTCTCAGGAGAAGAATATGATATAACGAGTGATCGAAAAGTAAGTAGACAAAATGTTCGTTCATTTTTCAGCATTTTTAATGAATCTGCGAAATTTTGAAAACATTGAATTACAATCAGAATTTTGTGTTCTTTTCGAATATGAGTCCAAAATTTTTCTAGGACTTCTAGTTTAGGAGTGAAAATTGTTTCAAATACAGCAAATAAAAGAGCAAACATTATTCAATAAAATGACATATCAGTGATTAGTTAGCTCTCAACCATTTTTTAACAATGAGTGCTTTGGTAAGACACATCGTGTCAATAAACGTCAATTTTCTCCCATCAAACTTAATTTTTGTGCCTCCAAAAGGTCAGATCATTACTGCTAAATCAAAAGGTCTACAAAAATTTTGAACCCATATTCAGAAAGAATACAAAATTTTAATTCTAACTCAATCTCCAATCTCCTTAACAACGTTGAAAAATGAATGAATATTTTTTTCCAATTATTACTTTTCAATCATCCGTTATTATCTTGATATGACAAAATATTCATATATTAATTATAAAATTTGAAAACAGTAAATTACTTTGTGAATCACTGAGATGATCATCATTTGAAGGATGAGTAGGTGAAGTAATAATAATCGATGATGAACTAGTTGATGTTGTTGATAATGAAAGATCATAAACTGTAAGTTCAAGAAAACGACCTTCATGATCTATGTCATCGGCATCTGATTGATTATCATTTTTATCCTCGACTTTTGTTATTGGAGTTGGCTTCTTGACGGAAGGTGATGGATGTTCATCAGCCTCATCTGAAGAACTCATTTGATGAATAGCTTTTCGTTGTTTTGGTTTTTTAACATCAGAAATAATTGCTGGTGTTGGTGGTGTATGAGATAAATTTTTTTTATTTGAATTATTTTTTGAAAGATCAATATCATTCGTATCAAATTCATAATCAGTATCCGTTTCATATTGATGAGTAAAATTATAAATTTCATCAAGAATTTTAATAAGTCGTCCTTTAGCTTGTGAAGTTGATAGACCATAACGCATAGCATGATTTTTTAATTGTTCAATATCCATTGATTTATAATCTGGTTTAGGTGAAAATGGTGATGGTGGTCGATATTCAGACATTGATTTCTTTTTTTTCTTTCGTTTTGTTAATGATTTTTTTCTTTTGCAATTATTAATTTGATTAGATGTTGATAATGTTGATGGAAGTGTTAAAATATCAAGAATATTATTTTCAGTTGTTGTAGAAATTTGTTTATTTGGAGATAAAATAATATCTCGTGAGGGAGAAGGAGGTACATCAATATCAGGTATAGAATAAAGTTTTAAATGTTCTGCATCATTTAATCCATTATCGACTAATGGCCATTGATCCCAATAATTATTAACTTTAAAATAAAAAAATTGATTAGTTTTTCTTTGAAACAAACAAAAAAACAAATTATAAATTACTTGGCTCATAATCAATTTGTTTTGTAGTTGTTACTTGATCTAAACTATCATCTAATATTATAATTGATTGTTGTTTGATTGAACTTGTATCTTTATAATTATTTTCTTTTTCATTAGTATTATTTAAATCATTCGTTATATCAAGTGGTGGTGGTGAATAAGTTTCTGTTCGATCATCGTCATCATCATCATCATTATCTTGATTAACATCTATCATCATCATCATCATCTTCAACAAAAAAAAAACGAACCCTATTAAATCTTATATTTATTTGATCTTTTATTTTTCTCTAAATTATCGCAATTTCTTTTTTTTCTTTATTTTTCTTAGCAAAAAGTACAAAAGAAAAACTAGATTTTCACTGGATGAAATCATGCCATTAGTTCATCATCATCATCATTATCATTAAGTATTCGAGCTAATTGTGTCATCGGGATCTGAAAAAAATGCAGTAAAAATAAATTATTATATTTATAAGGTGCCAATAATGCAAAATTCGAGTGGATTCTTTTTGCTCGCTCACTTATATATGGTTGGATAGAGCTTGACGAGCTGGTCACGAATATATGATTATTATTTCGAGTCGACGATCGTTTGCCGGAAAAGAACCGTACAAAACTCGAATAATTGAAAATGTAGCAGTGGTAATAAAGAACTCGCACTTTTTGTTTTTTTACAGAAATTGTCAAATTACGATGATGTCATTTTTTCAACATTTATGAAAACATATTATTATGATTTAGCATCAAAAACTGAATAGAAAAATGTTATTTGATTAGGTTTAAAGTTAATAAGGTTAAAAATGTCTCGTCTAATATAGATAGTTTTAACATGCCTCATGGCACGTAGTTGTAAGTATTCTTGTAACTTATCTAATTTTTCGTAACAAGAGATAGAAGCAAGTGCCTTATCTCATTAGAATCATCAAGTTATGAGCTACAAAAGTACCTATTTAGGTTTTTAAATTTCTGCCTTTCGAATTTTTTTTTCTCATTCGACGGTAAAATTAAGCAAAAGGATAAAAAATGTGTCTTGTATTTAGTGATTTTTATTACCATGGTCTAGTTAAAAGTCGAAATAGATAGCATATTCAGAATAAGTGTCAAAAACTGTATTGAACCAAATATATTTTAGTAAGAACTGTTTCCAATGAAAAAACACCACTGGTCCCGTCAGATCTATTTTTCTGAAATTTTGCCTCTAGTCCTCCAGAGGTCGATTTTCCCAGGGAAAAAAAGATTTCCAAAAACATATCTGGTTCGATGCAGTTTTTCACACTTATTCTGCATATGCTATCTATTTTGATTTTTAACTGAATCATGGTCATAACAACTGCTAAATACGAGCACATTTTTTATTTTTTTGTCTAATACTATCACCAAACGGAGAAAAATACAATTTTGTTACAAAAAACTAGATACACTTACAAGAATATTTACATATACGTGTTATGAGACATGTTGGAGCTATCTGTATTGGACAAGATTTTTTAAACTTTATTTGAAAAACTACTTTATCGAAATTTGACAATTTCAATAGAAAAAAAACACGGGTTCATAGTTATCAAGGCTACATTTTCAATTATTCGAGTTTTGTAAGGTTCTGTTCCGGCAAACAGTGATCGAATCAAAATAAAAAACTATATATTCATGACCAGTTCGTCAAGCTTTATTCAACCATATATAAACGAGCGAGAAAAGAAATTCATTCGAATTTTGCATTATGAACTACTTACTTCATCATCATGAGGATCAGTTGTTGTTATATTCCACCAATTGACATGACCAAAATTTGTTTGGGATACAGCTTGAAGAGAACTTAAAGGAAATTTATACGCATTTTCTGAAGGTATTATTGTAATTAGACGTTCACATAGATCTGATAAACGTATTGAACATAGTTTTAGTTTATCTTCCATTGAGACATTCCATAATGGTACTGTTAATAAACTAAATGTAGATGATAGAATTCATTCATAGATAGAAGTTAAAGAAAAAAAGAGATTTACTCTATTGTTTTGGTTTTTTTCGATGCAGCTTGAAGAATATCGAAAGCATTAGGAGGTTCTAAAGCAGTTTTAATTGAAGTTGAAAGTGCAATTGCCTTTAATAAAAATAAATAATAATTTAAAATGTGTTGTTTTTCGATTAAAAAGTTTTACTAATTGTTGTTGTTCATCATCTTCGGTTTTAGGTATTTCCATTTTAATAATTCGATTTTTAATATTTGTTCCTATTTGTTTCTTTATTGTACTAATTGATTTTGATTCCTTGATATTTGTTGTAGTTTTAGCAGCAAAATTAACAACATGCTTTAATTGAACACTATTTTGATTGGAACATTTTTTAAGATGTGATAAATAAGTATGTTTTACATGAAATGACATTCCACAAATTTGACATTTAAAATTTGATAATGTTGTTATTGTTGTTGGTTTTCGAATAGTAGATGAAGGTTTTGTATAAGATACTAAGGTTTTTTGATGTTTTGGTTCAATCTTAATGAGAATAGATAATTAGATATTTAAATTTACAGTCAATTATTAGGATCTAATAGCGCGGTTAACGGGTTCCGTGAAAGCTCGCTAGAATATGAGACACAAGAATCCGATGTTTTTGCCTTCGACATACATGTGTAACTGGAACTGAAATTAAACAGATAGGGAATATGAGACAGTAGAAAATCGTTTCGTGCATTTCTTACGAGAAAAACTTTACAAATATATTTTGACGATCGAGCCAAGACTATGTGCATAATGTAGGTTCTAATGAACTCTCAACACTCTAAAAAGAGTTAATGCACCTAGCTTATTTCTATTGAGATATTTTATGTTTATGATCTTTCTCAATATCACTTTGCACAGGGATAAGTCCTAATGAGACTAGTCTATTCGGAAGATTTTTAAATTTTTTGGTGGTTCCTATCTAAAAATATGAAAATTAAACAATTATCATGCCGTGTGATGATCGTGAAAAGTAATATTTTTTCTTAAACTTGTGTTTAAGAATAGAAAGAACTTGAAAATATAAAATTTTCATAATAGACTAGTCTCATTCAAGGTTATCACTATACAAAGTTTCAAGGCGAAAATTCGAAAGTCAATTTTTCCAGTGACCCAGAGGAAGACCACGTCATTGTACTGAAAAATGAAATGATTCGTCAGAATTAAACTAAGAGCACGCAACTCTTTTTGAGTATTGAGAGTTCCTTAGGATCTACATGATACATATAGTCTCAAATCGAAAACATTCTCTCGTTCGTCTTCAAACGATGAAGCTGTTCAAAATGATTCATAGGTGTTGATTTCCTATTTCTACAAAAGAGTTTGAAATCTCGAAATATCAAATACCTATTTAACATATGATCGATTGTTGACACAGGAAGTTACTTTTGCAAAAAGATAATTGATAAATTTTGAGCTAAGATTTTGCCAGAAAATAGAACTAGATGATATCAGAATATTCTGAAAGTTTCAGCAAAAACAAATCTATCTTTTTTCGAGATAATAACAAATCCAATATCTGGACAAAGACATATTCGTTTTTGCTGATACTTTCAGCATATTTGAATAAGGTCTAGCTATATCTTCTGACTCAAGATCGGTATACCATTGACCGGAGTTGTCGCACAGATATTTTAGTCTTAAAGTTTCAAACTCATAGTAGAAATGGGAGCTCAAAAGCAATGAATCAATTCGAGCAGTTCCTTTGCAAGTAGAAATTTTTAATAAATAAAAATCAAGTCTTATCATACGAATCTAGATATTATATGGTAAAGTCTTTATGACATACATTAATAATTTGAGGTTCTTCAAGACATCGATTAACATGTTGTTGACGTTGATCAATAGTACTTAAGTTAGATAAAACTTGATTACAAATAGGACATGTTATATCATTATTTTCGATTTGTATTATAATTGATTCAAGACATTCTTTTATCGGATCATTTTTTCTTAGAATAGAATTTATTTTTGATTGATAAATAACTTTAGGACGTTTTCTTGTCGCTATAAAATCATCATCATCATCATCATCATCATTAATTTCAATAGAAACTTTCTTTTTTGGAGAAATAAGTTTTGTTATTGGATTCAAGACATTTTCTTTTGATGAACTAAATAAAATAAGTTTGATTACAAAAAACAAAAAACAAACTTCAAAAAAATTGCAAACATTGTTCGTTTTTTTGATGTAAATTTATCTACAAGATAATTATTTCGTTTATTGTTTTCATCTGTATTTCTTCGAATAAATGTTTGTTGTTGTTCAAGAAGATTTTGTTGTTTTTTATTTAAAATTGATGTTACAATATGATTAACATGTTCATTTGATATTTTTGTTGTTGAATATGTAAACATATCTTTTTTTTTTCTTTTAACTAAGACCTTCTTGTTCACGACGTTTATTACGTAATTTTTTATATCGTTCGAAATTATCAATTTGAATTTGTTCGTGAATTCGTTGTTTTTGAAGTAAATCAATTGCTTTTTCTAATTCTAATTAAACAAAAAACAAAAAAACCAATAAATGCCAAAAAGAAGTAAAATGTTTCAACAAACCTTGACTAGTTAAACCTTCAGTACTGATGATACGTTCTACTTCACCTTTTTTAATACCTTCTTTCGTTCTTTGTCTGATTCGATATGAACTTGAAAGAAAAAAACAAATTAATTCAATAAATCAATTTTTAATCATTTATACTTACTAATAAAAATAACCAAATGTAATAACAGATGCTGTTGTAATGAAACCAGCACCGAGAGACCAATAAAAGAGTGGAGCACGATTCTTTCGGATGTCGTTCAACAAGGATACCTAAATACAATTTAATGAAAATTATTCACATCAAAATAAAGTTTCTTTTAAAATGAGATCACTTCAAATATAAAGTTATAGTTAAAATCAACTTAAACAAGAGTATGGACATGACGAGCATGCGCAGCATCTCTTTGCCTGCAACTGAACTACTTTACGTCCCACTCGAACAAAGATTAAATGAAAGTTTTTCCTAGAAATATTGACGATCATACCGCTTTGTTGTCTTAGAAAATTCGAAAAAAATTCACTTTTAAAATAACTTCGGTAATGTTAGAATCATATTTAACTTGACTTATTCAACTCTGACAAGGAAAAATTGTCAAGTATGAGTGTTCATTTTCAATCGACTTTATGCTAGTTTGTAGAGCTCGATGAACTAATCAAGATGGATTAATGCGTTCTTCCCTATAGGGCTACCTTGAGGAATTAAGTCAATCTTAACTACAGAAAGAAATTATTATAAACTGTTATTTCAGAAATTTTAATTTTTATATTAGTTTAGTTTTTAGCATTGAAAGCTTTAACAATGAGTGCCGTTACATTAAAATTGTAGATGTATGGAATTTAATTATTTTTTTTGTAAACTAATCATAGTTCTCTGAAGATACTATTCTAAAGACATAGTAATTAAAGTTTTATCACATATCTCATTTTCAATAGTCTGTCTGCATTCTATTTATTTTTTTTCACATGTTTATACGGAAAAGTACAGTAGATAATGTAGGTTATTTGAAACATGACCAACATACAATTGAAATCAGATGGATTTTTGAAAAGAAAATAATTGAATGCTGTACATTCATAGTATAGACGTTGTTAGAATTTCGATTTACAGTTAATTAAGGCGTGAATTCATTGTTAGAATTTTCAATGCTGAGAACTAATCTAATATAAAAAATAAAATGTTTGAAATAGCAGTTCTCTACAAGAAAACCTATTTCTGTTTATCTAAATATTTGAAATAACTTTTTTTTTATCAGATGAAACAAACGATTGACTTTATTGTTACAATATTCAAAGATAATATTTTCCTTACTTCATTAGAGACGTGCACGGTAAACTATTTTTCATAGTATTAGCGTGTCCTACTCTGCAAGGTAGGGTTATAATGAATAACTCTATTCTTCCATTAGTATTTTTTTATTTTGCTTTAGTTTATGCGATGAATCAAGTTGTCGGATGGGATTATTTTCTAAAAATACCTATTTAAAGTAATTAGCTAAATAAAAATAAATGTTTTTGTAGATTATTAAAAGAGAAATCTTTTTCTAAAAAAAATTTTTCCACATAGATCAAACAAAATGTTTGAGATGTTTTAAAAATATGTCGAAGGTCATGTTTTACAATTAGCTATTACTTATGTACTGCAATCATAATGATTGATATTGTAAATATCATTTATCTATGACTGTCCATCAGTTCAGTCTTGTAACTTATACATTAAATAATAAATATCTTACCTTTCTCAATCGTATCATTCAATTATTGTCGAAATAAATATCTAAAATGTACTAATATTTTGATGTTTTTTATTTAACTAGATTCATCAAATAAATTAATTATATTTTTCATATTTATTTAATAAAAAATACCGAACTTAAAGGATTATAATCTTTCGTATATTGTTATATAGCGTTACAATTTGTTTACTTTAATAATAACACAAGTTAACCATAATCTATATAACACGATTGAAATAACGAAAGAAAAAAAGGAAATTCTTGGTTTTTTTTATTTTTATTGAGAATAAAGAATACATACAGAAGAAGAAGAAGAAGAAGAAGAAGAAAAGAGCACAAATATCAATGAATCAATCACTCGGTTTTTTTTCACAAAAAACGAAAAAAAAGGAGTCAATAAAAATCTTCAGGATAACCTTCAGGTATTTCACCTTCATATTCAAGCATATCTTCTATATCTAAATCATCATCTAAATCATCTTCATCATCAAGTAAATCATCATAAATAAGTCCATCATCAGGTAATGGTACATTTGGTGTATCAGTTGATGTCCAATCTGATATTAAACTATTTGAATGTGTTATTGTTACATCATATGTATTTGTATTTGTTGATGGTGATTGATTTTGTTGTTGTTCATAATGATCATTTGATGAATTTGATGATTGTTGAGTTTCTGTATCAATTAATGTTGTTGGTGATTCAATTGTAGCAGCAGCTGATGATAAAGGTGATTGATATTGTAGATTAGGTACTATTTTAATTTGTATTGAATGTTCATCAGTTGATGTTGAATGTATAATTTGTTCAAGTAATTTATTTGTATCCGATATTGATGGAATATTTACTGTTGTTGTTAATGCAGAAGAACAAGAAGGTATTACTTGATCTGTTGTTGTTGTTGTTGTTGTATTATTAATATTATTTGATGATGTTTTAAGTAAAAGTGCTGTTAATTCAGATGGAATAATAAGATCATCAGGTGGTGTTAAAGAATTTAATTCTTTTTTAAGATCATTTGTATGACGTATAAGTGATGCAACATGTTGACTTATTGATGAACTAATACGTTTTTCTGTTGATGATGTTTCTTGTAATTCACGTATCCATGATTCACATTGATCAATTACTTCATCTAGATAAATAATTAAAGAAAAAAAGAAAGAAAGAAAAAAAAACAATAACAACAATATTATATTTTTATTTACTTCGTTTTAAAAAGAAATGCCGCCGTATGATATCAGTAAAACATCCAGGAGGATTTCGTAATTGTTCAAGCATTGCCCATCGAACTGTTGCTTGTCGAATATTAGCATCATATTCAAGTGATTGAGCAGTACCAGTTGCTGTACCACGTGTACGTTCATAACCAGGTTCATTAAAATAAGGTTCAGGTACAAATATAAGAGATTGAATAGATACAAGAACCTTAAAAAAAAAGCAAGATAGTCAATAATGATATCTTTATAAAGAGTTACGGTCAAAATCAGGGGATTATTCTCCTAATCTTGGAAAACTGAACGATTTTCTTCGTTGTTTCTTTTTTTTTGTTCATCAATCCCCGTTCGGCAGTCTTAGTGACCTCGAGACTGCATTAAAAAAATAGAAAATATTTGACGGTTGATTTTAGAAAATTGAGGTTGTTTTTTTTGGTTAGTTAAGATGTATGATTTTATTTAGAGATTAATATGTAATTAAATCTAGTTATTCTAAGCATATTTTTCTTTCAATTTTTGATGAAGGTTAAATAATAGAATTTTATGTTCAAATTTAAATGAATTGAAAATATAATTTTTCATTCATGAATAAGTTCTATATCTCTTATGCGATAATTATCTCATTAAAATTTATTCCAATTTCATTTCGTATTGAAATGTAACTACATAAGTATTATTCTACATAATATTCTTCTCTTTACTAGATTATTTTCTATAACTCAGATTCTTTTGTATAAAAATGATTTGAAATTGAAAACACACTCATAATAGACAATATAGTAAATTTCTAAAGAACACTGACTTTTCCCATCCTTAATTATCTAGTAACATGATTGTTACCACTCAGACAGATGCTCTCGTAATATTGAAAGAGAAATACAGGTGAGGGCGAAGGGTAGCATCAAGATGAAAATTAATATGAGAATGAGAATGAAAACAAGATCTATATTTCATTCTCAATTATAGAAAAAAAAAATCATTTAAAACTACTTGTAAAAAGGTTGATGTTGCATTCCATTTTTCTTCTGGTCTACCATGCCATGTATTTAATATACTTAAACAAACTTTTCCATCATTATATAAATTTGGATTAAATCTAACTGTATGATTTCCTGTTGTTTCTAAATTAATTGATGGTGGTGTTGTTGGATATTCATTTGGAAAATAAACATCAAATATAAAACATCCATTTGAATATGGTGTACCATCAGGACCTGTTATTAATATTTTCATAATATCCATACGATTTTCATCTGAACGTACAAATATTGTTGAACTAAATGATAATGGTAATGATGTTGATATTGTTATTTGTTCTTGTGCTAAACGTTTTATTCTTTGCATTGAATTTATTGTTAATGCATCACGTACAATATCTTCATAATGATATTTAAGTTTTTTATTAAATAATATTTTATCATTTGTTTCATTTTCAATTGTTATTGGATATGTACTAAATTGTAATAATTTCATTGTTTGACAATAAAACTCATCTAATGTAATTAATTCATATTTATTATTAGTATTTATATTAAATTGTTGTTGTTGATTATAATTATTTACAATTTGTTTATCTTGTTTAATTTTATCATAAACTTGTTTTAATTCAATTGAAAATAAATTTAATTGTTCATCATCATCAATTTGTATCATTGATGTATATGTTTGTACACATTGTAAAAGATTATCAATTAAATATTCAATATTACTTGTTTGATAAATTAAATTTTTTAATTTTTCATTATTTAATAAACAATTAACTAAACGTAAACAATAACGATGTATATCACCTTGTTTTGATATATCTAATATTGAATCATTACGTAAATATGATTCAAGTACTGGTATAAGACATGATGTATTTATTATTTCAATTAAATTATCATCAAGTAGTTCTTCAGATAATTTATTTGAAAATATTGAATAAAATATATCAAATAAATAAATAACATGTTCTTCATGTAATTTTTGTATTTGTATTATTTCATCTGGTTTCCATTGTGAATGCGTTGAACCTGTACCAAAACCTGTACCTTTAGCCCAAAAACTTGAATTTGTATTATTATTATTATTATTATTACTACTATTATTATTATTAATTGTATTTAATTGTTGTATTGTTGTTGATTCAATTTGTTCAATATCATCTTCATAATATTCATCATCATTATCATCAATTATTGTTGGATTATTTATTGTTGTTGGAACAGATAATGATGTTGATATTGAATCTTTTTGTTTACGATGTGGATGACGTGTTATTGATGATAAACATGAAAGTAATAAAAGTAAAATACTTGAATGTAAAATTTCATCTAATAAATCATTTGATGAATCTTTAAGTAAAATTGATAATGTTTCAAATGGTAATTTTGATAATTGACGCATATCAAAATTTTCTTGATGTTGTGTTTGATCTTGATATTCATTTATACTTGAGTCTTTTTGTCCAAGCATTAAACGTATTATATTACATGCAAGTGAACGATTTTTTAACATAGCACGTGCATAATTTGGTAAACGAAGAAATATTGAAAATGTTATAAATACATAATATGGCATTGTCATATTATTCGAAGAATTTGTTGATGATGATGATGATGTTGAAACTAATGATGAAAAATCAAAGAAATTTATTTTATCGAATATATTTGTATTTGATGATGATGATAAACATTCATCATAAGATTGTATTGATGGATAATTTCGAGCAAAATGTTGTGCAAGAATTTTAAGACCATTAGCATGAACAAATGTATCAAGTAATGTTGGATAATCTTTATTTGCAACTATTGATTTATGTGTAATTAATTCATGTTCCTAAAAATAGATTAAATGATTTAATTGAATCTTTGTTTTTCTCCAAACATATTCCTCATCTCTTCTAAAGTGATGAAAAAAAGTTTAGAAACAACGATTTTTTTTAGTTTTTTTTTTCATAATTTTAAGCACATAGTTTCAATCCAAATAGTGATTTTAATAGTCAATGGAGTTTTCTATCCAATACACTCTATAGCAAGATTTCACAGATGAACAATGATGGCAAGGTTCCCAAAAAAACTGAACATAGTACTTTTCAGATTCTGGAAGGCTTTGCCAGAACTATTTTTTAAACGATACCATCTTAAAGAGCACAAAATTCTGAGTAAAATGAGGGGTCGTCGAGTTTTCTATGAACTTCTCATAAAAAGTTACAAGCATCACAAAAATCATGAGAAAACGAAATTCTTTTAAAAGTCGACTAAAAACGCCTTTTTCATGAATTTTGTGATACTTGTAACTTTTTATAAGAAGTTCATAGAAAACTCGGCGATCCCTCATTTTACTCAGGATTTTGTGCTCTCTAAGATGGCACAATTCAAAAATAGCTCTAGCAAAGCCTTCTAGAACTTGAATAAATACCATGTTCGGTTTTTTAGGAGCCTTGCCATCATCGTTCATCTGTGAAATCTTGCTATAGAGTGTATTGGATAGAAAACTCCATTGACTATTAAAATCACTATTTGGATTGAAGCTACGTGCTTAACATTATAAAAAAAAACGAAAAAAATCGTTGTTTCTAAACTTTTTTCCATCACTTTAGTTTCATAGTCATATTTTTTCTTAATTAGTTAAATATCCAAAAAAAAAAAATTTTTTTCTCTATCGACTTACTTGACCATCGTTAATTAAAATATGATTATCAAAAGTAAATTCAATAACATCAACTTCATAAGTATTTAATAATCGACAATCAAATGATAATAATAAATCACTTAATCGTGTAGTTTTTGGTAAAATACATTGTCGTTTTTGTCCATTAATATGTAAAATAAAATGTACATTTTCTACAGGTGATATTAATGGAGGTTTTTTTGAAATTGATGATTCATTTGTTGTTGTTGTTGATTTTGATGATGATGATGATAATAATTTTTGATGTTTAGTTAAATTTGTTAATGAACTAATTGATTTTGTTGTTAATTTACTTTGTATTGTTGATCTTAATGAAACTAATTCAGCTCGTGGTATTTTTCTTCTATGATTATTATTTATTGGTTCACTTGATGCTTTTATTAAATAACTTTTATTTTTAATATAATTTGTTGCTGTCCATATATTAGCTTGTAAATAATTAAAACCAAATAATTTTTCAATTAATTGTCCAATATTCATTGATATTGAACAATCTTGAATTAATTTATGATAAAGTGAATTTCTTTGAAATAATGTATAATATTCACGTATATTTATTGGATAATCACGTGTATTTATTAAACATTGTATATATTCATGTTTAAGTACAACTTCACTTAATATATATTGTAAATAACCTGTTAATGGACGATCTTGTTCAAGACGTTGTTCAGTTAAATAAGCTAAATATGTTGATATTAATGACATATTTATTTGATTTGTTGGACATTGTATAGATAAATTTCTTAATAATGTTATTAATTGTGTTAATAAAATTGATGGTGATTGTATAAATGATGATATATTTGGATTATTAAATATATCAAGTAAATATTTCCATATATTTGATGCAATTATTGTTTTTGAAAACCATATTTGTACATTTGAATATTTACTTATTTTTATTAAATAATCAAGTCCATGATAAATTAATAAATAATTTGATGTTTTATTTATTATATATTGTATTTGTTGATTTAATTCTTCAATTGATTTTAAAAAATATTCATTAATTAATATTTCATTAAGAAATTCAACACTTAATGAACATATTTTTAATTGTTTAAAATATTCAATAAATGTATCATTTTTATTATTAATATAATTCATAACTAATAATGGTTTATGATGTCCTATTGATGGTAATAACCATGAATAATTTTTTAATAAATATTCTAATAAATTTTCATCAAGTTTTATATTATCTTCTTTTATTTTCCAAAAAATATTATTAATTATTTGTTTTATTTGATCATTAATTAATTCATTATTTATATTATTAATTAAAGAATGAATATTTTTTTCATTAAAATTTAATTCAGATAAAATATTAAAATGATTATATGTAATTAAATAATTAATAAATAATTCAAATTGTTTATCTGTACAATGATTACCAATAAAAATAAATATTTCATTAAAAAGAAAATTATTTATATAAAAAAATTTTTCTTTAAGTATAAAAAGAAATTTTTCAAATAAATTATCATTTAATATTAATGAATTTTTTAAACATAAATGTATTAATTGTAAATAATGATTAAATGAACGATATTTATCTGATAATAACATTGATATTTGTTGACTATTATCAATTGTATTTATATTTGTTGTTGATGATGATTTTATTGATGAATACATTAATTTAATATTATCATCATCATTTAATGTTGTTATTATTGATGTATTAGAATTTTTATTATGTAATATTTGTTTACCATAAACTGTTGATATTAATGTTTGATATGGATGACTTGTTTGTTCAATAATCATTTGTTGATCATATGCATAATAACCATATATTGATATTTGTTGTAAACCAATTGTATCATGATCAATTGGTTTATAAAAATGTATACGTAAATGTTTAACAATATCAATTTGTTTTGTTATTGATAAATTAATTATTTGTTGTCCTTGTGTATTTAATAAATAAGAACATGGTATAAAATAATAACCATCAGATGATATTTCACATGTTATTGATGATGGATATTGTGTTAAATTTGTATTTAATTGTTCCATTATAGTATAATGATTAATTGATAATTGTGTAAATGGTATTATTTGTATAGATTTTAATATAATTGAATATGGAAATTGTAATGTTAATGTACAACGTTGTTCATTTGGTAAATATGTATATGACCATGGTGGTGAACGTAAACGACGTGATGATGATGTTATTGTTGTTGTTTGAAGATTATTATTTGATTGTAATAAAATTTCTGGTGATGTTGCATTTGGATTTGAACATATTATTTGACATTGTGATGATAAATTTATTGAACCAATATCCATTGTATTATTTAATGATTGTCTTTGATCATAAATACGTTGTATTGATGGTATTTGTGTTTGATTTGTTAAATAATTTGAATATAGAATTAAATTATTAACTAATAAATCAAGTAATTTATATTGATTTAATGCTTGAAATAATATTTTTGTATTATGTATTGAATAAATAATAAATAATAATAATGGTGATGATAATAATGGATTTGTTGTTAAATAATGACATAATATTGGTAAAAGATAATTTGGTTGTGATATAAATGTTGTTAAACAATAATAAATACTATCACCAACAGATATTAAATCATTTAAATTTAAATGTATTGTTGTATGTATAAATGATGAATATTGATTTGTTGATGTTATTGATGCAGCAAGAAATTTTGTTGATGAATTTAATGATATTGATGGTGATGAATCAAGTGATGAATGACATATTGAAAGTATTGAAAGAAGTTTTTCAATATAAATTGTTTCAAGTATATCATCACTATGTTCATCTTCAATTTCATTTAATTTTATATTTATTTCTTCATTTTTAAAACGTTTACGTTGTTGATCAATTGTTTGATTTGTATTTTCCATTAATTTTGTTATTAATAATATCATTTGTCTTACACATGTATCATGTAAATTACATTGACGTCGTATTGATGATGATGATGATTTTGAATTTGTTGTTGTTGTTGTTGTTGTAACATCATTATTATTTGTTGTTGATGATGATTGATTATTTTGTAGAGAAAGTTTATTAACTGTATTCATTAATTGCCATTTATTTACAGATGATGATGGAGGAATTAATGAACTTGTTGAAGATGATGATGATGATGAAGATGATGATGTTGATGTTTGACGAGGATGAATACGATCATAATTAAGAAAACATATTAATGGATGTATATCATTTTGAGTAAATGATAATGGTGAATATGAATAACAAAATGACCAAACAAAATCAATTATATTACGACAAACTTTTAAACGTATTGATGATGTTGCTTGAGAAAAATTTTGTTTAAAAAGATAAGTTAAAAATTTTAAATGGCAATTTAATGGACCATGAAAACCATTACTTATCAAACGATCAAGAATAGATAGAAGAGTATTAAGATAATGACTATTGACATTAGTTGACGACGATGGTGATGATGATGATGATGATGATGATGGAATATCTTGAGATTGATTTGATTCATCTTGAGAGAAAAAAAAATATTTTTTTAAAGTTATTTATTATTCAATTAGAAAACAGAAACATTCATCATGCTTCAAAAACCTATTGTAATGATAGAAAAGAAAAGCTTGCGCACCATCATCACGATGAACACTCCTGATAGAATTGATAACTTTTTTGCTATTTTGTCAAATACATACAGAGAATCGAAACCAAAACTATGATCGGTATCGATCATGGTCTTGAATCGGCGCCGGTCATAGTTCTGGTTTCAGTCCTGTCTTGATTCGGTGCCGATCACAGTCTCACATTAAAGAGATTATTCTGTGAAAATACTATCTTTAATTAGTTCTAAGTTCTTACTTCTATAAATAAAAGAAAAATATCTATTATTGAATCATACCTGATGTTGCTACTCTTTTACTTAATTTAATATTTTCCATAATATTTATATTTTCATCATCACACATAAATAATCTTTCAAAATAATTAATAACAATATCAACTGTACTTTCATCAATCATATCTTGTGTTGTTTGAATAAATTTTAACCATATTTTAGCAAATAAACTATTATCAATATTACCTTGAAACCACATTTGTTTCATTTGTTTAGCTAAATCAATATTTGTACTTGTATAATATAATAATGAAAATAAATGATGCCATAAACGTATTGTTATTAATGATGATTGTAAGAAAAATTTTAATAATTTATCTAATGTATCAATTGACATAATAAATAATGGTTTTAAATTAATATTTATTGGTGGTTGATTATTATTATTATTATTATTATTAATTGTTTCTGTTTGTATATATATTTGTTTATGATTAATATTTTTTGAATAATTTGTTAATGATATAATTAAATATGATGATAATAAATGTTCAATTTTATTATATAAATCATATGACATAAAATGATTTTGTTCAATAAAATAACATAACATATTTTGATAAATTTCATTTAATAAATCAATTGTTGTATATGTAAAATTTCGTTTTATTTCATATTGTTGATTTAAATCATTTGTTTTTATATTTAAATTATAATCAATTGTATATTGATTTAATTGATAGAAATTTTTATTTAATAATGTTTGAATTTTATATGATTGATTTATTGTAAATAAATCAAATATAAATTGTATATTACCATCAAGACGATTATCAATTGAAAATGGTATTATATCATAATTTAAATTATTTATTATTGATGTTTGTTGTTGTTGTTGTTGTTGTTGTTGTTGCTGTTGATATTGATGTTGTTGTTGATATGATGATGATTGACTTAAAAGTATTAAAAAATCTTCTGTTGTTGGATATAATATATCTTGTTCAGATGTTTTATTATTTTGAAATTGTACAAAAATTTGTTGTGTATTATTATTAATAGTTTTTTTTTTTTGATTTTTTAAATGCTGGAAAATGTTTTTTTTTATGTTCATCATTAAATTCTTTATCATCATCAATATCAATATTATCATCATTATTATTATTATTACTATTATTATTATTATTATTATTATTATTATTATCATCATTTATTTGCATTTCATTTGGTAAATATATTTCATTATCAATAAAATCAATTAAAAAATAATTAAATGCATATTTTAACCAAATTTGTTCAGTATTTAAAATTAATTTAATTAAATTATCTTTATTTATATATTCATTTAATAATAAAAATGGTTTACATGAACGACTTATATCTGATAATGATTTACATATTAATATAAATAATTCATTTGATAAATTTTTATTTTCAATTAATATATTAATAAGATATTTTGAAACTTGTAAAACTAATGAATAATAACAATAATAATCAATTGAATTTGTTGGTGATATAATTATTGTTGATGTTTGTATTTGTTGTTGTGTTGTTATTGATGTTGATGTTGATGTTGATGATGATAATTTTGATTTTTTTAATAATGTTTCTTTACGTAATTTTCGACGATAATTATTTGCTGAATTTGTTATACGTGGACTTTGTATTATAGATGATGTATGTAAAAATTGCCAATGTTTATTAATTAATTGTGAAAAATTTGTTTTTTTATTTGTTTGTTCATATGAATATGGAAATAAATTTTTTTCTGATAAACGATATATAAATAATAATAACCATTCAATTGATTGATAATTATTATTTGTATTTAATAATAAATTATATATATTATTTATATATTCAATAGCTAATAAACGATTATAATAAATTGTTGTTTCATTTGGAGAATTTATTGTTAATAATGTTTGTTCACATAAATCAACAAGATTTATAAATAATGATTGTTGTTGATCAATTGTTAATATATCATTTGAAAGAAAATAACGTTGAAAACATTCTTTAACAAATTCAGGCCACCATGAATGATATGAACATAATTGTAATAAACGTTTTGGCATATCAATTATTTGTACATGACGTATAGCAAATGTATCGAAAATTTGTAGAGCATCATTTAAAGAAATAAATGAAGAAGATGAAGACAAACTAAAAAAAA
>CAJNOL010003629.1:0-20979 GCA_905250125.1 Rotaria sordida
CATAAGAGAATAGATAGAGCCCTCCTATGTCAAGAGATGTCTCTCCTGACATAACACACACATATATATAATTTTTCTTTCTTTCCTTTTTTCATCCTTGCGTGACACACTGACATGGTCATACACAGAGGGAGATATCACATTTGAAGCCCTAGATTTTAAAGGGAATAAACTCATTCATGTTGATTAGCATAATTAAAAACCTATATTCGGAGTATTTTTTCGCTTTTCAGCGAAAACTGTCTTACATGAAATTGCTCTCTTAAAAGGTCTCTGGTCTTTCAGGGAAACGAAATCTAGAAATCGCTTAGATACCAATGTGAAGAGAACATGTCGGGGTGAAAAATTGGCAAAAAAAATCCCCTCGAAAAAATTTGTTAATTTGTCCTTAATTTCGTAGACTAAAACTAGTCTGAAAAAGTGCTTCCGAAGACTATTTTCCCATATTGACATACGCCCCCGACTGTCGTCTATTGAACCCTGAAAACCGCAGGTCCCTATGACTTTCCATTCAAAAGTTATAGGGTTTTCTTCCTCGCGCCTTCTTTAAAAATTCCGATAGTAGTAGTTCAAACTGTTTGACATATATTTTCAATAACAATTTTTTTTGTGCAGACGAAGAATTAGTATTCGAAATTGATGTTGTTGACGAACACGATGTTAAACATGTTGATGACGATATTAGCGACGAATTTGTAGCAGCTGATAGACATGTAAAGAGAATATCTTCTGAAAGTTTTAACGTTGCTGGTGGTAATAAAAATACTGCACCTTCTTTCAAACCAGGAGACATATGAAACGGTTTAAACTTTGATGAATTAATGTAACAATAGGATGTTCATTCGAAAACTCCTATTTGTCATCGAATCGTTTACCTATAAATTATATAAGTATCAGAAAATTTATATTTATTATATTTCAAACTTCATACGCCATAAAGATTGCAATTGTTTTAGACATTCTTTGTCATAATCATTAGTATTACATTTGTTGACTAACCCTTTAAGTACCAGCGTCCTGAATTCAGGACACTTTTTAAGTATCTTAATTTTTGAATAGCTCACGAACGCAAAATGATATCGAGGTGCCGTTTTCACTATGACATAGAAGACACTTTGATACATATATCCAAGTACGAATCATAACATTACTAAAGTCAATCAGGCAGTAAATCTGATGAGTTTATGATAGACCACCAATCCATTATTTTACAAATTATATTAAAAGTCAAGACATAATTATAACTGAATGAAATTAGTCTCAACCAAACAATAGATAGCTGTAGCTGCATAGAATCGACGTAGCTAGTGGCAAACTACCATAATCTGTACCGTATAGGTGTCAATATACGTATTCTACTCTCTTAAGTACCAGCGTCCTGAATAAAGGACACGTTTTTAGTATCTTAATTTTTCGATAACTCGTGAATGTGAAATGATATTGAAGTGTGGCTTTCTCATTGATATAGAAGAGATTTCTGCTCATACATCTACATAAGACTTATAACCCTAATGAGATCACTCAGGTAGTAAGCTTTATGGGTTTTTGGAACATTACCCACATTCGAAACAGGAGGAAGGTGGATAACGCCCTTTCGTGGTCCTCAAAATTTTTCGATTTTCTGTGTTGACATCACGTTAGGAGGGACTCCAAATGCTATTTCAAAGATTGATTTTGCGACAGCTCTTAATCGAATTTTGACCCACACTCGTACTCTCCCAAAGCGAAGCCAAAATACTTCTTCGCCATCCCCGGGGGGAGTACAGGCATGCACCAAAAATGACTTTAAAGATTTTTAAAAAATTTTGATGCAAATATTGATACTGCACTATGAGTGTCTTAAATATGACAACTTATAGAAATTTCTCTCACAGGTAGAGTCATGGTACTTAAAGGATTCAGGATTGTATTAATAGTAATACATGATGAAATGTTGATTGTTTGCTGTCGCATAAAGTTTGAAGAATAGTATCCAATAGAAATAAAAATTCACATATAGATGATGTAAAACATCTTCATTGATTCTACAGTAAGTTGTTAATAATTTTGAATGAGGAATTTTATCTAATTTATCATAAACATCTTGAAGTATCATTAACATATCATATGTGCGACTAGACCATGTATCTGCTTATAAAACTAATTTTTTTGATAAATTTTTCTGTTTATGCATTCGACGAACGCTTGAGACAATATATTTAAGATCAACAAACATTTTTTGAGATAATTCACAATTAACATCTTCTTCATCGATCACTTGTGATGTAAATGCATGTTGAAGTTGTTTGTCGAGGTAATGGCTACTAAAATCGATACGTTTACAATTGAGATTAAAGGTACAATTCATGGTAGGTTCATTGTCACTCATGATAAACTTTTCTTCATTTAATTTCAAGCGAAAATTATTGAGAATAGTATCAACAAATGACCGGATAGTTGATGCTCATTTGTTTACCATTTCATGTGGGAAACAATCAAAAATGATTGTGAATAAAATTTTGGTTCAATATGATTAACTTATAAACCAAAATATGACAAACCTTCGCAAAAAAAACAGAAAGAAGAAAGTTTTTTTCGTGATGAAAGTGCTTGTCGTAGCAGTATATGATTCTGACCAGAAATCGACTGTTACATAAATCCTTTTCATTGATTGGCATCACTTGATTAATTATTCTTTATAATAACCATACATTCAACCAACATTGCTATAAATCTAACATGAAAAGAAGTTTTCTTAAACATTTATCTCATTATGTACGATAGAAATGACTTACTGTTGTTGGATCAGGTAATAAATCTTCACTTTTCATATACGTTATTGGGAATAAAGTCTACGAGTATCAAATACTTCTTTCGCAAAACGAGCAAAATCAGATCCTGGTAATAATTCAAATGGTCAACCATCTTAAACTACAAATTCGACGTAAGAGGTTGTACTAGCATCTTTTACTCGTTTTGGTATCTTGTTTTTGCTATTTGATGTTGAGTTACAATAATGATTCATTTTTCGTTGTTGGCTCCATATATCAGATTCTTTTTTTGTTGATTGACATAAACACGAAGGAGCAACCACACAACTAGTTCCTATCTATAATTTATAAACCAATATTGATTTGCAATAATCACAAATAACAAAATCATGTTTAATAGTGTCGACATAAATTTGACTAAAGTGAGGCCAAGGTTTGCATGTTCTGATGGATTCTTTTCGTTTTTCATATGATATTGATATATTATTTTGTTCAAGAAGTCGTCCAATACCTTTTCTATTCCGTTGAACGAGATTAGTAGGACATATTCAAAAGATGAAGATAAGTTAAAGTCCTTTTACATCGGCAAAGGATTTACGCGAGTATAAATAATTAGAACAGAACAACCAACTTTAATTGTTGATATCTAGTCACTTTGACTGTATCCAATCAAAGATATCAGATATATGGCACCATGTCATGATGAAAAAGCTTTCTTTTCTCGAAGTACTATGTAATATTTGTGATCGTGATCGTGAATTTGATCACTGGAAATTCGTGATTGCGATTGTATTCGCCAATCTGAGTGCAGAAAACTTCTGTTCCTTATTGCGACCCTGACTGAGAATGCTGTTTTATTCGTGACCGTGATCGTGACCATGATCAAAAATACCAATCACACAGGATACTACATTATGCCTATTATACCCAGTATGGCCATGAAGCCTATTATGGCCGGTATAGGAAGTACCCCGATTATACCGCTTATGGCCTCCATGGCCATTGTGCCCATAAGAACTGTTTTGGCCACTGTGACTGTTATGCCCATGTGGCCAAAGAGGTCTTTATCCCTGTTATGGCCATTAATATCATTATATGTTTTACCACCATTATGGTCATAGTGGTCGTTATGGCCAATAGGCCACTGTGTCCTTTATGACCATTATGGCCACTGTGGCCACTGTGGCAATTATGACCCTTATGCCTATTATGATCGTTACGACCATTATGGCTATTACGTTTATTATGAGCACTATGGTCACTATGTCTATTATGTCTGTTCTGGCGATTACGGTTAAGATGCTCGTTCTGGCTAATATGCCCTTTGGATTGAGTATACCCATTATATCCAGTATGTGTAGTGTGCCGATTGCACCCATTATACCCGTTTTTGTTATCATGGTCATTAGGGCGATTATGGCCGTTCCCGTGCATATGCTCATGGCAGCCTTTATGTTCCTTAAGCCAATTGTGCCCATTATTTCCATAATGTACGTTGTGGCCATTACGGCCATTGCGACAAGAAGCTCTTATAGCTAATTTGTGCCTTGTATCCCTTAAGTCCATTACACCTATTGTGCCCGTGATGCCGTTTATGCTCATTATGACCATTATCACAAGTAAATTAAAAGAAACGAAAGTCTGTAAGTATTGCATTCAAACTATCTGCAATGCACTTTCTTTGTATATTCATCTTTTTCGTTTTCTGGTTCCAAACATCTTCCAAGAGTATTTTTTCCACCAACATCGCGATTGCTCATCAAAATCCGGTCTTTTTCTTGATTATGTGGGTCCTTATACAACATCTGAAACAGTCATGCACAATTCAGCCATTTTCCTCATAACCAATCGTACATGTCATTTTCTTCCACTCTCAGCGGTCGAACGAATTTCTTCCGGGAACGTGACCTTGCAACGGACTATACGAATTATTTCAAGCATTATTAGTCCCGGCCTAGGGTCAGTTACTCTTGGATTGTCAGCTTCCAATGCTGTTCAAATAACAGGTCTTAAAAAGGAAATTGCTCTTCTGGCAAAATGTCTCACCGAACTCTGTAAAACCACACCAGTTTATGGCGCTTAACTGGTAAAAATTCAATCGAGACAGATATAGTTAGCCAAACATCTACAAATGACTGGAAAAGTTCTTGAATCTGCTATACCAGTTATTAATAATCATTCGGATGCTATTAATGCATGAGAAACTCATATTTCTCTTGTCGAAATTCAGTTTCGACATTTGTTTCTCTTTCTAGCTATTACTCAAATTTTTCCGTATGACGTTACTCTTGCTTATTTAGCACCCCAAGTTCTTCATACCGTCGAGTATAGCGTCATTCGCCAGGATAATCTTACTTTTAATCCACATTTTGGACCATTACCTCTAGCACATATAATCCCTCGGCTTCTTGTCTGTCAACAGCTCGATTTCATTCCTAATACGTACTATCGGACGCCATATCCTTCTGAAATTGGACGTCTGGTTATAACTAGCTATTTTGGAGTTCCTCGATCCGATCACCCTCCCTTCCTCATTAATAAATTAATTACTACTCCGTTTATTCATAACAATGAAACTTTTCAATTAGCTCAATTTCCCCCGATATTTGGCTATTCACTCGTTAAATAATATTCCTATTGAGTGATATGAGCAGGATGAATATTTGTGTAGGACAAATCTTGGATGAATTGACCCTGTCTAAGTGTGTTACGGTTCCTATTCGTCCTTTACTTTCGTTTTTCCGGCAGCTTCATGATAATCTTTGGGTCACTTCATCCCTTCCCCCCCCCCCCAATCTGTACATTGTGTAACCATTCCAAAAGCAGAATTTCCGATGCTCTCTTTTCAAACATCGACTTTGAATGGACAGGTCATTCTTCTACACGTAGCACTTGTAAATGTCACTGCTAGCTCTACAATTGCGTGTCCAGGTTTCTCACTTATTGGTTGTCTCATTGAGCAGTTCTCCTCATCGATAGTCATTTTGTATAATAATATTTTGTTTTTTAACAATATTTCAGTACTGGATGTCCACCGTCACATTACTGAAAACAGTACTTGGTCTAAAACAAAGCTCATAGACAGTAAACTTAAAGAAATCATACGGTTTATTGAACAACCACCCTTCAATCCTACTGCTAGTCTTTCTTATCCTGTGTACATGTCCTTCTTCGGTACGGTTCTTATAGGTTGTATTATAATCGGCGTCGTGATTATTATTGTCTACTATGCCCGCCAATGTTCTCGACGACATTTTCCACAAGATCTTTGGGTAATCGTACCTTCTCTTTCAGCAGTCACGAGCAGCATCTAGAATATTATTCTCTGGTTTGAATAGTTAACAAAAAAACACATTTATCTATCTATCTATATTTATAGCCATCAGTCAATACTAATCGTTCCTTACAATATATGGTACGAGTCAGCAAGCAACAGTTTGATTTTATGGCTACGACAATCTGGACTGCACCAAAAACTTTACACGTAACACAATTTTCTTCCTTTCCGCCCATTGATACTACTCTTCTATTAATATGTGGCTGGCTTCATGAGCATTTTCCATCCCATTCAGAGGTCGAATCTAGTCTCGCAACAATAATATCCTTGATTCGACTCCATCCTCAGCTTTTCTTCGTCAACATAACGTCGATTCCGATGACATTATATGCGTTACTTGGTTTGTTGTCCGCTCTCGTCGCTCTACATTTCAGCTATTCTTTGAAATTTTCCTTAAAATAAATCAATATACTTCTTTTAACGTCCAAACTACACGCTTCCTTCAGCTGACATCCATACTGTCGCCGGTTTCTGCTTCTACTACATTCGAACTGAAACTTTGTATGGCATCTTCCATGTAAACAAATTAGTCATCCATCCTATCAGTTGAATCCCATTCTACGAATGTCCATACTCCATCAACATCAGTGCCAACATTCACTCAAACTGTCCACTTACAATCATCCAATCCATCAATCCATGATCTGATCAATCTCAATCTCCTGAGAAACCATTGCCACGTCTACTCATGCTTTTACAAGTCGCTACTAACCGATTCCCACCAGATTGTAATACTCGTCATTCTATTCCCCACATATCATTTTATGTTCCTCCGCCTTCCTTTATTGGCCAGCACCAACCACGACAATTAAGATCTATCCGATATAAACGACAACAATCTACAACATCTTCTCAATCTCGCTTATACAGTGAGGTCCATCATCCACCACCAACACATGTCGTATTATCACGTCTAACAACCCCATCTCCATAACCCACCAACATGCATCAACACACCATTCAACAACAATCCGATCTACTTCCAACATCAGTAACCAATGTCGATGTATCAGGTTCACAGTAGGCGATAAGTTCACCATGATTCGACTTGAAATCTGCTTTCGATACTGAAATGATTGAATTATGCTAATTACATTTAATATAGGATATTTTCTTCGATGCATACTCGCTTATTTTTTTTTGTTTTTATTACTGAAAGGTGTGCTATACAATTCTCTACAGATTGTGTCCGTGTTCATATATCTTTATTGTGGAAAAAATTATTTCAAATAATGGAAAATAAAGATCTACAAAACGTCATACTTTCTAAGTATGATAAGATGGTATGCAATACATAGCAATTCCATTTTTATCAAAAACAAAACAAAAAATTATAGTCCATTATTGCATACTCAAATCAGAAAACCAATAACATACTCAAATTCCTCGAGAAAAATTGTGTCAGAATCATTTCGAATCTAAAACTTTTTCATGTATTCTCATACTCTCATCTAGCGATTACTTCTCGAGTATATGATACAATAGTGAAAAAAAAGGAAAGTGTGTTAAAAATTGAATCTAAAAACCGGCATGAATTAGTATAGTGGCATAGTCAGTTCAAAACTTCCTCAAACTTCTAAGGATTCTGATGCACTTTTTCACGAAAAATCTGAATATATTATTTGTTTTCTGATTTGAATAAGTAATAATGAACTATTATCAATTTTTGGATAAAAATGCAATTGCTATGTTTTGCATACTACCTTATCATACTTAGAAAGTACAATGTTTTGCAGATCTTTATTTTTCATTATTTCAAATAATTTTTTCTTCAATAAGAATTTATGAAAGAAATCTTACTTTGTAGAGAATTTTACGACACGTCTTTTAGCAATAAAAAGAAAATAAAATAAGCCAACATGTATCGAAAAACAGTATCCTATAATAAATTGCTCATTTCTTCTGGACCATCCAATAAATACTAGTTTGTGTTTGTGTTACTTTTTTCTTCTACACTTTGGTTACCTTTCCACTTGCTCACATCATAGCGAGTCGCGTAGATAGCTCTATATGGTCATTGTTATACTTTCTCGCCGTCTTCCTCTTTGATGTACCTCGTTTACTTCCATTACGATTTCTTCGGCTCTCATGCTATATCTATAATCAACAATATTATTGTTAACTGTTCTTGTCCTTTTCTCTTCATTTTCTTACATTTATACGTTTCATAATCAAGGATATAGATGTGGGCATGTGTGTAAGTATACTCTTACTTGAGAACCATAGCCACGCCAAACGCATACACACCCATACCCTCTCAAGATGATATTGGAACTCGACCGTAAATATGGCAATTAACATTCGATTAAATTATCAACAAATTAAAACAATGAACAGGGTGTGGGTGTGCATGTGAATGTGGGTTCTATCGAAGAGAAGATCTAAACCGGCACCCACATCTACCCCACATCCCATCCTGTCACAGGATAATAAGCTTCATCATTAACAAAGGAATTATTATTTATTTACAAAATTTATTGATGCAACAAAGATTTCTGCTGAAGTTCATATGAAAATCATTAAAATACCGGAAATTAGCGAGGAAGAATTTTTATAAATGGTACAGATGTGTGAACATGTATCACAAGAAAAAATGCTAATCATTTTGTAATGCATGCAAGAAGATGAAAGAGATCGCAACTTTCTGCACTCATATTAATTATGTTAAAGTAGTTTTACACTATAAATCTATGCCTTCATCATAGTTTTCTTGTAATTTCTCGAGTATTTTACATTAGGTATCAAATTTTATCTGTGAACAGAAATTGCCGATTATTGGTACTTCTATAGATGTAAATAACCCATTAATATTCATGTTTCGTAAACATTTTTTGGTATATCTACAATAACAAAATTGTTATTGTGTCTCTTGTGAACATTGCATGTAATTCAGCAGATTGGTATACCGTCTGCGGTTCACTCATAGGATCATACTTAACATAAAGACTGATTTTTCAAAAACGTTTTTAGTTTAATTTATCTTAGAGAATAAGCTATGTCATAATTTCTATTATTAGATTATCCTCTGGTCTTCCCAGTTTGATTTTCATTCATATAAAGTGAATTAACTACAACCGTTCTTTTTGTTGTATGATACGCAGATGCTTAGTTAACAAAGTGTGTAATATGGATTCGTTATTTCTAAAGCATTTCGAATTATCTATTCAATGTTTTAAATAAAATTACCATTTTATTGTTTTACAGTATCGATGCTTGTTTCTTTGAATGTTTCAAAATCACACAACATGGTTTTAATTACATAGTGTTTATAATTAATTCATAAAATCCAAGTAATCAGTCTTTCGTCCACTGTTTCGGATCTTTCGCATGCTTATAAGCACGGCAACTAAACTTTATCACTTATGTCCCGATATTTGGCATCAAATATTTGAGTACTTTAGAGTCATAAAATTATTTTTTTGCTTTTACGAATGCCACTTATGCAGTTGATGAAGTTTTGCTTAACAGAAACTACAATCTTCGGCTATGTTAGCTTGTAGTAAATTTCTATATTGCAAATCTTCCAAAGCAATTCCCTTTTGATCCAGTCATACTACTTACAATGCACAACCAAACCAGTTTTGAAATAATCAAACAGTGCTCAGAACTTCGCTCACTCAAACTCAATGGCAAACCTCAATGGACCATTCTCCAGCGGAGAAAATTTCTGCGTAGAAATAGAAAGCTCGAACAGCTTACGGCCATTACGAGTGACATTAAGCGTTCGCACAAACTTCTGCCGCTCATTTTTCCTATTGATTCATTACGTCGGCTCGAAATTTTTGCTGATCGAGTTGAAGAAAGAATAAGAATTAGTACTTTTTCTATGGTACTAGCTAGGGAAGGCAACGGACTGATAAATTGCTTTTAAAATTTTAGTGATGCCAATTTCTAGAGCTTGTTGAGTTATTAATTATTATAATAATCATTCGAGCCAATAGCGCATTTTAATAGTGAACCTATATATGTAATGGTCAGTGTCTGTGTCGGACCAAAGGTTAACGGTGCTGCTTGATCTTTAAGTTTTGAGTTTGGTACAGACACGTAGACACTCCCCGTGTAAAGTGATATTTTATGATGAGTGTCTGCGTGCCTTTACCAAAGTTAAAACCCAAAGATGAACCGCTACCGCGAACCTTTGATCCGGGACAGACATTGAACATTACATATATAGATTCACTATTAAAAAGCGCTGTTGGTCCAAATGATTATTTTAATAGTTAATAACTCAACAAGCTCGACAAATTGGCATCACTAAAATTTTAAAAGCGATTTATCAGTCCGTTGCCCTCCCTCGTGAGTGTGAATGCAGATTGGTGTGGATCTTGTTTTCGAGCCAAGTGACATTCATACTCTCATTCCAAGCTAACTCTTTACTCACAATCACATCCATACCCACACAATCATACTTAAACTGACACTTCGCATCTTCCACTGGAAATTGTAGTCAAGAATGAACCATGTTTTTCTCTACTGTATTTTCTTTTCTCAAAACTTCATTTGTTACCAATGATCCACATGTCATTCGATGCAGTGGTCTGTATTATCGCACTCTATATAGATTATTGAAGCAAGGAAAATAGCAATAGTCACAAGGAAGAAAAAAGGAAAGAACAAAAATTAAATCGACGTGGATTCCATATTGATTTTTGAGTAAATTGATGACAGAAAATTCGGAGACTAGAAATAGCTTGATTATCTTGTTAGTACATGGACAAGTACATGAATGGTCTTAGGGGAAGTATTTGAAAGTCTACATTTAATTATTATTTTGTTGCTATTATACCAATCGAAGGAGCATTACGGATTAAATCATCGAAAAATGTTTGATTAGGATCGTTAGGATCACATTGATAGGGTACCCATTGGAATGTTTTAAAGCCAACTTCTTTAAATATTTGCTCATACGTTGCTGGAGAATAATGATAGTTCGGAAAGCTACACTTTTCCATGTTTTGATCATCGTAGAGCGTGACAATGATTTCGGTACCATCTGGCAATGAGTCACCAGCGAGAGAAGCTTTTATTTCTCTTGTTATACCATACTTTCTATTATTGAACATGGCTTTACCTGCCACTACATTCCCTATGATACCAATGAAGGTCTTATTTTCACCGAGTTGTGCGTAAATGACGCGTACCATTGTAAGTAGTTCATCTCTTGTTTGAGCGTAGTCAAATAGATAGAATGCAGTGACTAAATCAAATGGTGACTTTGGTGGATACAAGTCTTTCACGTCGGCAACCATATATTCAATACCTTCCGAGCTACGCAACTTATTATTACGAGCCAGTTCGATCATTGTTGGACTTGCATCAACGCCAAGAATGTAAGCACAACCCAGGGCTTTGAATTGACGTGTATAGTGACCATGACCACAGGCCAGATCAAGAACACGTTTTCCTGTCAATAAACCATCTTTATCTAGGAGCTGTTTCAACATACAATTGTGAATCGTATAATGTTCGACAGATTTACGAACATTTTTTTCTCTGTATTCAGCGAATTTGGAAAGAGTTTCATCGTATTCACCCTGATCACTATTAATCATGGTTTGTAATCTAGAACGAAGATGATTTCAAAACTCGATTGATAAAAATGAAAAGAAAAATCAAGCAATATTTTTCCTATGAATAACCAAAACGCATAGTTATCAAGAAAATGAGATATTTCCAGATTATGGAAGTCTCTCACGTTGCATACAAACAGTCTATACGGATAATTGCGCGAATTGTGAGAGAAGGTTGGAATGGGGAACAGAAGTATAGAAAAATAAGGAATTCTCGGAAGACCGAAATTTATTGCCATATCTTCGGACAAGATTTTTTTCTCTGACAGTAGGGATCAGGACTAAAACTTTCTAAAGCGCTACTTTGGTATGCCTATAAGTCTGATTTAAGCATTGCAAAAGGGAGGAATGCACACTAAACGAAATCATTCGAACATGAACACTAGTTCCATATGGACGAATGATCCCACACCAAGCAAGCACGGTCGTAAACGACCGTATAAGAAGAAATACGATGATTTACATAATCCTGTATTACGAGCATATCTCTCCGTGTCGTATACGAAAATATACCACGACATACGGAGAAAAAATGATCGTTTACAGTCCTCGTATATGGTGTCCATTTTGTTCCGTATTTCTCCGTATATAACCGTATTTCGTCTTATACTGTCACGGCGATATACGATCGTGATACTGAGCCGTGTAAACCGTCAAAATACGGTCGTTTTCAGGCGTATACGATTTTCGCATTCGTCGATCTGGGATGCAGCTCAAAAGTTCTCTTGCTGCACTCTTCCCGCCTCCATTACCTTCTTCATGACATATATGTAATACTTGAAGCTTGAATTCAAGTATTTAAGTATTCAACTATTCAAGTATTCAACTATTGAAGTATTCAACTATTCAAGGATTCAAGTATTCAAGTATACAACTATTCAAGTATTCAACTATTCAAGGATTCAAGTATTCAAGTATACAACTATTCAAGTATTCAACTATTCAAGGATTCAAGTATTCAAGTATACAACTATTCAAGTATTCAAGTATTCAAATTTTAACTTCTTAAGTGTTCAGTGAATATTCCGTGGAGAAGCGTGTTCCCCACCTAGCACACCTTTTATTTCAGCGTCGCGGCGTGGGGGCGCTTCGCGCCCCACGAAGAGCTGCGACCCATGTACGTCTCTGTATACACCATTATTCCTACTCAGTGCTGCATATTAGCTGAAGCTTCTCACATACTTCCTGCAGCATCCCAGATAATGTCTGCAGCATCTCAACCCAAAGCTGTAGTATCCTAGGAAATGCTTGTAGTCTCTCAGACAATACCTGTCGATATTAGAGGATTCTAATGGCATTCCAGCCGTTAACTAAGTGAGTACTTGAATACTTGAAGAGTTGAATTGTTGAATTGTTGAATACTTGAATAATTGAATAGTTGAATGGGTGAACACTTGAATACTTGAATAGTTGAATACTTGAATTCAACTTTCAAGTTTGACACTACTGCTTCATGACAAATTGCTTATAGGGAAGCATGGTAAAACAACTTCGCTTTTTGAGAATTCTGTATTTCGCAGTTCCTCCATCTGCTCTCTCCACTCCTTGTCTATGTGCGGAACGTTTCTTTATGCGTGTCTAATCCAACTCTAAATTATTCGACTAGCTATACTTTATCTTTCCGTCATCCGTGAGAACTGCAAGACGGTAGATTGTGTCTCTTTATATGCGCAAAAACTGCGCGAAGATAAGAAAACTGTCATTATAATATACAAGGAGTAGTTTGATGAAGAACAGAACAAGAACAAGAAACGCGAAAATTTACAAGGACAAACTGCTTGTGTTTGCATGATAAATATTGTTTGCTTGCGCTAGTCAACAACATCAAAAGGTCTTCTGACAAAGCAGTAGTAACCAAGATGAAGTTATCGTCTTTTGGTGGCTCGCAAAATTTTTTATTATGTTGAGTCCAGTTAATGTTTCTTTAGTCAAAGCTCTATGTTAGTCACTAATGTCCTGTACAGTGAGATATTTGGGCTCATGTAGCATCTCTCATATGGGGTGACAGATATGAAGACACTTACTCGAACTCTATCTTAGTTCATTTTTTTCACAAATTCATCGAATTGGAATGAAAGATACTAGGCTTGAAGGCATCTTCTTCCTCATAAACCTATTTACTAAGTTGTAAGGGAGCAGATGTGGTTATGAGTGAAAAGTGGACCAACACTAGTAGCTACATCGATATCCAATTAATCATACCCACCATATCAGATCACTAGATGTCCGTCGCTTGATCGTAGCTTCTAATTCATCATTAGCGAAAAGAAACGAACACACTAGAAAGAAATCGTTTCCCAGTAAACCGACCAAAAAAGGCTTTTCAATTAAGACTGGAAATCCTTCAAACACTTCTGCGATCAATTTGGAAACCTATTTTGGCCGATTTACAAAGAAAGAATTTGTTTTAGAACGCAAGTACTGTATAAATCGATGATGGAATACCGATCGATGATAAGTATATCAATTGAGTAGTGAAAATACTTGTTGAGAATAGACTCTTCTGATCAAAGTGAGGATCTTATTCAAAGTAGTCAGCGATCAGTTCAATTAAGTCTCCAAGTGCGCCCTGTCGAGCAGAAACATTTCCCACATTGGGTAAACCAATTTGATCGATAAATTCCTGAAGTATCGAGTTGCCATAACTGAGGACATAATACATAGCCTCGTTCTTTAATCGATCAGCATTTTCTTTATGTTCTTTGTGACGATATAAAACACTACACGGATTACTCAGATGCAAGTGAGTCATCAAAACGTCACGTGATAACATCAATCAGTTTCCAAAAAGTATAGTAATCTGTGTCATGAATCCAATAACATCTTCTACACTACGTATGCCCGAAATGGCGTAGATAGCAGCAGATTTTCGTATGTCTGCTACTGTACATATCGTAGTCTGTAACTATTCCATATGCATAGTTTTTTCTGATTAGTAAATGCATTCAATGGATCGATTTAAATTGCTGCAGGCCACTCTAAATTTACTTGTTGCTTTTGTCACATTATTCAGATAGTAGCAGTCCTTAGTTTTTGGACTATCAGATGCTTGGGAGATAACAAATATACAGCAACTACTGAAATGGAAGGTACCGAAGAGACTTTTTCAAAAGAGGAACATCGTGAAATAGGTCTTCTAATCACAACTGAATATAACACTGTACTACTGAGCTTACATCATGAGAAGGTTGAATTTGTGAAAGCCAATAAATTTAATTAGAGTCTGGGACGTGATTGTTGTCATTTGCAAAGTGGACACATGTTTGGTGTTGTAATAAATTAGTAGAAGCCTTTCAAAATCGTGCACACTATTTGCATTATTTATCATTGAGCAACGATAGAACAAGGCGAATATACTCGATGTTTACGGTAGGTAAGTCGAATATTAGCTGAAACTATGGTACGATAAACTCGTTCATAGATAGGAAAAAGAATTTCGAGGCTATATGTCGCCTGTAATTGTATATTCATCGCATCTATCTCTTCAGATTCATGTCAAACAACTGATTCTTAAACATTGAAAGAGCACACGGATAAGCTATTTAGTCCCTAGATTTCTGCACTCGGTGGAGTTTGTGTGGGTGTATGTCGAGTGGTTGTTGACTAGGGCGTATAGGTGAGCGTAACTCACAAAGACAGAGCGACAGACACTATCACATTCATGCAATCACATCTATGCTGTATTGAGACTTCGATATAATGTCGAATCAACGATCTTTGAAAGCGAAAGACAAGACTAACATTAATTTTCTTGATCTATCCAGTTATTGTTGATGACGCTTGAATTTCGAGTAGCACTTTTCACAAAAAATGAAAACTATCGTCCAATCATTTTGCTCTTGGACACATCTTCAGCTAATCATAAGAATAAGTGAACATTAAAGTAACGATTGGACATATACAAGTGTATTGTTAAGAAGCTAAGTGAACTGGTTCTCTTGCGCCAATTATCCGATGGAGAAGAAAGTGAAAACACTTTTGTCGGGGAATGATTACTGGAACAAGTTACAGAAATGGTCGTCAATTTCGATTATTTGCTTTGATTTCTATTCTCGTTTAGTGCATTCGATCACTTGTGTGTTCATCATTCTGTTTAATTTCTTGTGTCAATCAATGAAGAAAAAAGTCAAACAATCAATATTGTTCTTCTGTCATGAGTTCGAACATGTTACCATAATTTTTACTCGGCTCTGACAAGCAAGTCACGATCAATAAAGAACACATTCGATGAACACTACTGTTTAAATATTCTGGTAAATAAGTCAATGACTTCAACAACGTGTAATAAAGAAAGAAATTCGTACCATTATTTGGTTACATAACTATTTCGACAAAGATCTTAACAGGTCACTTATCACATCTCTATGTGTGATCAACAGTTCTTCAACGAATTGACTCCATGCTGAATAATAACGTAGCCAGGAATTTATTAACATTGGATCGCCAATCCACTATTTGAAAATATTCAAATATGTTTTGATGTCTCTTCATTTTATAGTTAGCATGAAAATTTCGTTTCTTTGTCATATCAATGCTTCTTTTCAATGCTAATTTACCTGTTCATCAAGCAAATGAATGGGTCGCAAGAAAACTTATGTTGATGTGTGTTTAACAATCCATTGTATTTACTTTCTATATATCATCACAGGTGAATTTTATTATTCTTTTGCTGTGTTTAAAAAAAATATTCATTACTTTCATTGGTAATTGGCATGTGTATTGTGTTTGTCCACAAGTACGAGTAAGAATGATACCGGGTGTCGCTGAACAAACAACCGTTATCCTCTCAAATAGTTTTAGATCACGAACTTTCTTTTGAAATATACCCATCGAACATAAGCCATTCGGCTGCGGTCAATCCTATACGCTGTAAATTGACCATCTGGTGAACCGTCTCTTTAAAATATCTTTCCTGCGAATCTGAGAAGAGTTTTACCAATGTATTCAATATCTTGTCAACCAAAATCAAGGATCTAGTTGCTGGAAGATAGTTCTTAATTCTAGATCCTGTTCGAAGATACTCGTACGAGAGATCACTGGTTAAAAAATCTATTTAAACAATTGAAAATAGTTGATATATATTTCATGTTTAAGATTCCCTCTCAAAAAAGTCATTTTTCGCAACAATCATCGAAATTGAGATAAATTCAGCGAGAAATGGTTCTTCATCTGCTCCATCATACGTGGCCAAAATTTTTATTTGGCACCTTGGTTTTTTCAAAACTTTTCGAAAGACTTTTCTCGCTCCCAATTCGAAAAACAAGCCATTTTTACAAATAGCCGAAAGTAATTTTTCATTTTTCTCAGAACATGGATTTGAGGACGCGTCTCCAGCAGCACTCTATTACAACGTAATATAAAGGCAAATATTTTCTTTTTGTTTGAAAGAGCATATAAAACTGCAGTATTTATGAGAGTCAGTTTTTTTATTAAACTTTGCTTTTATTATATATATAAACATTTATATAATTAGAGCGCCGTTTTTAGAGTATTTTTGAGTCATTGAATTTTCAACCCCTTTTTTTGCCTTAAAAAGTAAGAGTTTAAAAACAGGGATCTCATAGGCACTGTATACTGACATGCTCTTTCAAACAAAAAAAAATATTAAATGTATATACTGAACACCACAGAGAACTTTTGGAGATGAAATTACCAATTTTTTTACCATTTTTGGCTAATATCTCGGCCAAACATCATGGTACAGGGCTGAAAATTTTACCATAACAATCCCACACCAGTTCCCATATACTCTGAAAATTTCATGCCATTCGAATGTTTCTAGTCTCAAAATCGATTTCTGAGGGGACCTTAAATTGTTGTTGAATTCAATTATGTTAGAAACAATAAAACTTTATTGAATTTCTGTATTTAGATTATCGTTCTTACTAAAATGCATGTAACACGTCAGTAATAGTTATCTGTTTGCCGGTCGCAAATGATAATATCAGTTTTATCTATTCAGCATAAACATTTTTTTTTGGCTTATTCTTCTCTTCAAGCGAAATATCATGACTTGTTATCTTTGAATTGCGTTGCAGGAACGAGATAAAAGTGCATTTACATGTGGGTATGTTGAATTCAATTTGAAAAAAAAGTTATGAAAGAGTTAGTACAAAATTCGCGAAACTCTTTGCTATTTTATGTAAATGGAAATGAAATAATCGAATCCAATGCTGAACCTGATTGGACTCTTTTGTGGTACCTAAGAAATAGTAAGTTCTATTTCAATGCATTTTAACACTCCATGGATAACAGTAGACAAGTTACGAGACACTTTGAATAAACTAAACATTTCTAGCTAGTTTTTCTCACGTTGTTCATTCTTTAAATAGAGTTGAATCTAACTGGTTCCAAGTTGGGCTGTGGTGCAGGTGGCTGTGGAGCTTGCACAGTCCTCATTTCACACTGTACTGATCGATACTCTGGTAAAATTGAACATTATACGGCGAATGCATGTTTAGCACCGTTGTGTTCTGTTGATGGATGTCATGTAATCACTGTAGAAGGTTTGGGTTCAGTGAAAAACTCAAATATTCATCCAGTTCAATCTCGTCTAGCTGAAATGTTTGGTACACAATGTGGCTTCTGTACCCCAGGTATTATCATGTCTCTATATGAGACTGTATCAATGGATGACAACAATGAATCACCGATAATGCAAGATATTGAGGAAGCATTCGATGGACATCTATGCCGATGTACCGGCTATCGATCTATACTAGATGCGGCTAAAACATTTGCAACAGATGTTGATAAATACATTTCAATTCGAGAATCATCAACATCGAAAATCACATCGACGACATTCGATAAATGTATTTCGTACTCGAGTAAAAATGTGCCATCGCCATCGTTTCGAATCGAGTTCCCCCAGAAATTACGGGAGTATATTCCGCAGTCGCTTCATATTAAAGGTAACTATTTCACAATAGTAATTATCACTTATTTATCAATAATACTCACAGATTGTACATGATTCTTACAAATCTTTTCAATAGGTTCCATACTCGAATGGTATCGTCCGATTTCACTCGATGAATTACTCTCTCTTCGTCATTCTTATCCTGGTAGTGCATCGAAGCTCGTCTTTGGAAACACTGCTGTCCAAATTGAAAGAAAATTTAAACACATCCAACATCATCGTCTTATTTCAATAACACATATTGATGAATTACAACAATTAAAAAGAACACCGAATTCCTATATTATTGGTGCTGGTATTACATTCACACGCTTACAATCAAAATTATATGAATGGAAGAAAGAAGTGAACAGTGATGGCGGTATTTGTGAAGCTCTAATTGATCAACTGAAACATTTTGCATCGGCACAAATACGAAACGTTGCTTCGTTCGGAGGTTGTATTGTCAATGCTTCGCCCATGTAAGTTCTGCGATTTTGACAAAATCTTATAATTAAAAGTTGTTTTTGTTATTCAATGAAAATAACCTAAAATATTGTCTTCCAGATGGTGCTATCGATAGTCGAGCACAAAAGGCATAAAGATCTTTGGAAACGTTTAAATTGAATGCACCCTATAGAGTTTTTATGTAATGACTATGTCTTCACAGTTTAAAAAAGGCCTTTTTGGCATTAACTGAAATACTTACTAGTTACTTTAAATGAGTAACTATTTCAGTTAGTATATTGTACTAACTTCATTTAACTGCAACAGACTTAAGCTAGTGTAATCTCAAGGCTTTGGATTAGCGAACCCATATTGACTCTTTCATCAACAGTAAACAAACAATTTATACAACTACATTCCAATATGGACAGTAGATGTTTTCAGCTAGCAACAGTTGGTTTTACCTAATTTTTCATTTGGACTGGTTAGAGAGACAAATTATAGATTTCCCATTTATTTGCTTAATTGTTTTTTATTGAATCTCGATTCAATTTTTTAGCGCATTGAAAAATAATGAATGCAACGAAAATCATATTTATTGCAAAGAAAAATATACAGATGTGAATTGATTCTCATTCCTTAGTAGTTCTCATACATTAGGTACAGAGGAATCGATTTTTTTCTTTGTACTATAGATAGTTTTCGATACATTCATAGAATGTATTTTCATTGTGTTATATAATAAGTGAAACGAAGTAGCGTTCTCGCACTTCGATCTGTCATGTTTCCAATTTCATTTGATTGTGATTCAAAACATTTTTGAGGAGTGAATAGAATATAATACTAAGTCATGAATCATATCTGAATTTTTCTATTTGGTTTCATTATGACGAAATAGTCATTTTTTCTTATTTCGAAATTGTTTTATCACAATATTCTATGAATTATAACCAACTCAGATGTTTACCGTGAATTTGCATGTAATGCTCTTAATTTGCATAGAATTTTAAAGACTCTTGAGATCTTTTTGTGTACTCAAAAAGTGAGTACACTCTAGGATCGGTCAGTGTGTCCGACCGTCCCGCCGTTTATACGATAATTTTTGAAAGGAGAGCCCGATCGCGATGAAATTTTCTATACAGTTTCGTCTCATCAATATCTCGGTCGAGTTCGAAGATGAGAATGATTCGTCGAACCATTGCTGAGTTATCGCAAAAGGAGTCATTATTCCCTACGCTTTTGTATGTGAATATTTGACCTATGTCGGTTTTCGTAAGAAATTTTTCCTCTCTTAATCGAACACAACCCCAACTATTATATGCCATTCGATGGAGAATTTCACAAGCTACAAAATGGCATGTAAAACATTAAGAAACAAGAGGGCTTAGTCATCTATTGCAAAGATACTTAAACGGAAATCGGTTCTGTTTTAGTCCACGATCTAATTGATCGAAAAGTTGAACTCCATGTTCCGATCACAGAAATGATACTTCGAGGTTTTCTAGGGCGGAGAACTCGAATCCGAGCTCTACTTGCCTCGAAATCCTATTGGTTGAGCAGTAACCAATACAAATCAAGTTTTAATAGAAGGGGCTTGCTAGGATAATTTCGATGTCTACACGTGCTAGAATGACTCATCTGTCCAGTTCACTTTTTGAAGTACATATAACACTCGTATTTCAATCCGATGTTTCCACATTGAATTAATTTGAACTAAGTATAAGTCAAATTTCCGTTGTATATAATGTATTTCAGCTCTGACTTAAATCCAATACTTCAAGCTGCCAATGCTTCACTTGAATTTCGTCGTGTATCTGTTGACAATGCAGAACGTCATGTACTTTTACGCGATTTCTTTCTTTCTAATCGTTGCATATCAATAACCGATGATGAAGTGCTTATTGCCGTTCATATTCCTATTCCGTCATCGTCAAGCAAATCATTTCTTCGATCATATAAACAAGCGCGTCGTCG
>CAJNOL010003630.1:0-20975 GCA_905250125.1 Rotaria sordida
ATGAAAAAAAAAGTCCTTGACGATATGTCAACAAAATCAAAAGAAAGAAAAAAAATGGATGAAAATGCACTCTCGCATTTCGTTTGTCTTGGTTACATTTTCAGAAGAAACGCGACAGAATGATGAAATCAACATTTAGATCAATATATTTTATATTCGTGGAACGAACTTTTGTGTTTGTGCAAAAAGCATATCGTGTGTACTATTATGATTATATTTTATATTTGCTACTTTTGAATACAGAATAACAGAATCGTGTTATAAATATTTTGAGTGATATTCTATTCATTCTGTGAGTTTCGCTTATATAATTTCACGACTACATATTGACCACACTCAAAAAAAAACATGAATATAGTAGTACTTGTTTAATACGGGTCTGAATGTAAATGCAATTTTCATACTCAGGTATGACATCAGCATTCAAAAATAAACCATGTATTCTTTCTCACTTAAAGTTTTTTATGATAGTAATGTTTATCCTATGAAAATAGTTTATTGTATTATGAATATCGATTTAAATTAGAATAAGAACTATTTAGCAATGTGTCATGTGGCAAAACTTCATAGATGCAATTTGACAACTCTTAAATTATTACAATATCTTATCGATCAAAGTGAGAGAAAAGATAAGATTGTAATGAAAATCCAAGATTTTTGAACCATTCTAGAAGTGTATCAATGTTCTATAAACAAGAGTAAACATGAAGCATAATAAATACGAACTATATTTCACGAGGAAAAAACTTGTTAGTTTGTTGTCACTTGAATAAAAGTAAATTTTATTATTAATTGTAACTATAGTAACATTTGTCAAACTGTCAATGTCTATGTTGTTTATTTTTTCGTTCTTGCCAGTATGAGAAAAAAACGACTAAAGTGATTGCGTAGATGAAAAGTAAACGAAAATTGAAATGAATAAAAATGCAATTAATAATGTTGTTGGGTTTTTTCTCTTTCATTTGTTGTTGACAACTATATTTCTAAGTGAAACTAGGTAGAATTTACTCTTAAGTGTTAACACGGGTGTGGATGAAAGGTGAACGTGTGGGCAAGTGTGGATATGATTCTTTTAACTCTCACCGACACCCACCCAGATCGATCATCTCTCATTTCAAAATGAAATTGTATGGCAATGTTTACTTATATTAGTAGAAAATATTGTACCAATATCCGAATGTTATTTCATAACACCTTTCAGTATTACACCTCTTTGCTTGGGACAGATCCTAAATTTCACACATGAATGCTCAATCTTTGTGGTAATTTCTCAAGTTAGCATCTTTTCAGCTTGGAATCTTAATAAAACTAGAAGAGCGCAATGTCATTCATTATTTTGACTTTTTTTGATTTCTGAATAATCATTGACTACTATTTTTAGTTTACTGTAACCAACTAGTAGATACTGATCGTCTATGAACTATAATTCAGGATTTGACTCTACTGACGTACAGGAATGAAGATATATGGTGGATTGAACTATGAAACTTCTCAGTCATATTCATCGAGGAACATAAGTGGATTAGTATTGTCATCAATAAGGTTGCCAACTAAAATCAGTTCTTGAGTTTTAAACTTAATGTCTTCCAAGTTCAAGTTTTGAATAATATATTTTTTTAATGTCTTAAGAATCTAATGTACGTATATCCTCCTGCTCTTCAATATTATAATGCAAACGTTTTTGCAAACTAACAAGACTTTTGAAAAAAACTCTGTTTACTTCATGACAAGTTTTTAAATATTCTTGTCAACCGAAAAGGAAAATGAAAGCTTTGGAAAATTAATTATTTAACATTCATTCGATTTTAACAATCTTTCAACAAGATGTTAATCATACTTAGTCTACAGGTTTTTGCAAAATTAGATGCTTTTGAATCTATAACCATGGAGAGACGAAACCAATGTGATGGAATGAACAGCATAGAATTAATTTTAATGTATTTTTATTGATTGAAACTCGTCAATAGAGCAGCAAAAAATTCTTTATGAGATGCAAACACATAAAACGAAAGAAAAGAAGAAAAATATAGTATAGCGTTTCTGCAGCACTTCTTTGTTTACACACGGCACTTTCACATTGCCATGGGCTCAACAGACACGATCGAAAAGAGAGAAAATGTTGGCAACAATAATGAATATTTCTTAGTTTATGTTTTTGTTTCATTGGTTGGTTCATTGTTAATGTACTTTTGTTGATATTTCGTGTTTGTCATAATGGTATTTACAGAAGAAACCCAAATGAATCATACATTCAACATTACAGTGAATTTTTTATTTCGCGGAACAAGCTTGTATTTTTTGTGCAAAGTGATTTGGCATATGTTATAAAGATAGAAGCTTTTTTGTGACCTTTGAATTTGAAGGGTGTATGTGGATGTGAGTTTGGCAGCTCGACGTCTGTTCACGCATATCTACAACCAAAACAAAGTTTAATTCTATTCTGAGTATTGGCTCAAATTGAAATTAGAATTATTTAGTACATGGCATAGCGAAAGCTCATAAATGAAATTATCAAATAAAACTTTAGTTTGCTTGCTACATCTATAATAGTCTCTATCGAACTCTTCATTAATGCTCCAGTAAGCATAGAATGCAGTAAATATTACTGAGGATTCAGCAAGATACGAGCTATTCTTTCCTGCTGAGTCATCGACTAATAATGTGTCTTATATTTGATAAAGATAAAAATTGTTGTGTTGACTGCTGTTTCAATCAAAATTAAATTTATTTCTCTTGTTCTTCTATTCACATTGTCAGAGTGCTCATTAGAATCATACTAAAGATATCGAATTGACGATGTATTCATTGTTGTTCTTTTCCTTTTTGCCAAAAAGACAAAAAAAGTTGTTCTGAAGAAATCAAAAAAAAATCATCGGTGAATGAGAAAAATATTTATAATACATCAATACTCAAGTGATTGTTTTGATGAAGAGCAAATATAAGTTGGAAAGAAAAAGCATGGAAAAAATGATGTCATTGGTTTTTTTCTATTTCATTTTTTTGTTGACAATCATATTTTCAGTAGAAACTGAGTGGAATTTGGTATTGAGTGTCAACGAAAAAAAAACTCATATTTAATGTCATAGAAACATCTAAAAAAAACAGTGGGTATCGACTGTATAAACAAAAAGCAATTATTCATCGTTTTAAATTAAAAACAACATTTCATATATAATCCAAGTGAACAACGATCCAAAGAACAGGTATACAAATTAACCATGTGCGCCGCTGCAACAGCAAGATCCTTAACTGTTGCCAGCCGACCAAGACAAGGTCGGCTCCAAAATTATTTACTAATCTGGGTCGATGATAACATCGACGAGAACAACGAAGATTGCGCAAATACGCTGGCGAAATTGCGCAGCATCGTCAGAGAAGTCAATCTCTGTACGGCTCCAACGCAATGTATTCAGTTTCTGAATAATATGGATAACGAAAAAGCGTTTATTATCTCGTCTGGAGCTTTAGGGCAGCGCCTCGTACCACAGATTCATGATTTGTCACAAGTGGACGCAATTTATATCTTCTGTGGTAATAAAACAAAACATGAAGCATGGGCAAAAGAATGGGCAAAGATTGAAGGTGTTTTCACCTCAATCAAGCCCATATGTGAATCATTAAAGAAGGTCACCCGTGAATGTGACCATGATGCCATTCCTATGAGCTTCGTTCCGAAGCAAACGACAGCAGCTACATCAAGTCAAGAAAATCTGGATCAATTAGAACCATCTTTCATGTACTCAGTATTATTCAAAGAAATTATATTAGAAATCAATGAAGACGACATAAAGCCGCTGAACGATCTAGTCGTTTACTGTCGTAGCAAAGGTATATCGGAAAAAGAATTAAAGGACTTTCAGAGTACATACCACCAGAAAACGCCAGTCTGGTGGTATACATGCGAAATGTTTCTATATGGCATGCTGAATTGTGCCCTACGAACACTGGACATGGAAGCCATGACAAAAATGGGCTTTTTCATTCGAAACCTTCATCATCAGCTGGAACAACTGCACAAAGAACAAGCAAAGACTTTTATGGAAAAATTTATTGTTTATCGTGGTCAGGGGCTCATTGAACAAAATTTTCAACATCTAATGGACACGAAAGGTGGACTGCTCTCATTTAACAATTTTTTGTCAACTAGTACAAAACAACAGATCGCTATGGAATTTGTGGAACGTACAATGCAGAAAAATAAAGACATCGTGGGTGTTCTTTTCATCATGACAATTGATCCAAATACAATATCGGCGACGACTACTCCATTTGCACTTATCGACGAATACAGTGCTATTGAAACTGAACAAGAAATTTTATTTTCAATGCATACTGTTTTTCGTGTCGACGAAATCAAACAATCAATTAGCAATAGTCGTCTGTGGGAAGTTCAATTGAGTCTCACCGGCGACAATGATCCAGAATTGGCTAGTCTGACGCAAAACATAAAAGGGGAACTCTTTGGGTCTACACGATGGCATCAGTTGGGCCATCTAATGCTCAAAGTGGGTCACTACAATCAAGCTGAAGAACTCTACAATGGATTACTGAAGAACGATTCCAGTGACAGTGATAGAGCAGATATTTATCATATGCTTGGATCCTTAAAAAACGAGAAAGGACAATATCAAGAAGCAGTTTCATTTTATGAAAAGTCACTGAAGATCAAGAGAAAAAGTCTTCCGGAAGATCATTCTTCATTGGCTCCTACCTATACTAATATTGGTCTTGCGTATAACAACATGGGTGACTACTCGAAAGCACTTGAATTTTACGGAAAAGATCTCGAAATCACGACAAAAGCTCTGCCTCCGAATCATCCCGATTTGGCTACTCCCTACAACAACATCGGTCTCGTGTATAACAACATGGGTGACTACTCGAAAGCACTTGAATTTTACGAGAAATCACTTAAAATAAGAGAAAAAGCTCTGCCTCCGAATCATCCCGATTTGGCTCAATCCTACAACAACATCGGTCTCGTGTATGACAACATGGGTGACTACTCGAAAGCACTTGAATTTTATGAAAAATCACACAAAATCCTCGAAAAAGCTCTGCCTTCGAATCACCCTCATTTGGCTAGTTCCTACAACAACATCGGTCTCGTGTATAAGAACATGGGTGACTACTCGAAAGCACTTGAATTTTACGAAAAAGCACATAAAATAAAAGAAAAAGCTCTGCCTCCGAATCATCCCAGTTTGGCTACTTCCTACAACAACATCGGTACGGCGTATTTCGGCAAAGGTGACTACTCAAAAGCACTTTCATTTTTAGAAAAGACACTTTCTATCTTCCAAAAATCACTTCCACCTAACCATCCTAATATTAAAACAGTCAAAAACTCAATTGACAATGTAAAAAAGAAAATGTAACTATAATTTTTTCTTTTCACTTGCTCAATAAATTTATTCACATTGCTAATCGTTTCGACTTTTCTCTGCTCATTTTGGTTTAACCGCGCGCGCGCGCGCGACAAGGGAGAGATCCCTTGTCAATGCCATAGGTACCACAGGCGGACCACGCCGGACTGGTAGGGCAATGGCCGAAGGTATGCCGTATTAACACGGTAGAGACCAACGACACATAGAGGCCTTCCCTAGTACTACACTGCTTCGCTATGGCACGAAAGTTCCTGTCCCTATTGAATCAGAAAACGTAGTTCTCTGACCCACACTAATAACATTCATAACTCAACTCAACTCATCTCATCTCAAAAGTACTCATACTCATAATAACTGACAATATTTATTTTTTCTCGAAATAAATTATCTCAACTCAACTCAACATGTAAAAAAAATTTTTTTCCTACCTCTCAATGTTGTATTGTATAGTAGCTCATCTAAAAAGAAAGTATTGTTAAATATAAAGACAAATAATTTACCTTATTTAAAATATAATGATATCATTATCATTGTAAATAATATTATAATAATAATAATAAATAATGTACCCGGATATATAATTACATTGTAATGCATCATATTGAGAAAACGCGAATGTACTGTTTTATGATGATACATCCATGTTTTTATATACACTATGGTTCATTGTTTAATATTCAATGGTTTTGATTGATTTTTCATCAATCACATCACACACGTGAATTGATGTTTCTTCGTGTGTTTTAATTGATTTGACGATCAATCTCTATCTAGTGATTATGTATGTTTTTTTAATTTTTTTTCACATCTGACGGACATCAATATCATGTCGTCGTCGTCGTAGTCGAAAAAAAAATATTCGCCTTATGTGTATATGTAGAGTGTGAGTTGAAAAAAATAATAACATTCACTGCCACACCGACATCCTTTATCACCATCTTCTGAAATAAAAATCTTCAAATATTTCTTCACAATCAACATGAATTCGATCTACTCTGTTTCATAGTTTCTATTTAAGTAAAAAATTAATACTAAAAAATATGTTGACACGAATGAAAGTGATTTTCAAGTTGCTGTACTCGATTCATTTGTTCAATTATTTTTAATTCACATTAATTGTAGTATACTAAACACTGATAAAATTTCTTGTATTTCTAATCTATCGTTTATTTGTAAATAGAATTTCTTACGAAATTTCTTATTATGTTGTCACAAAGCAAGTAAACATGATTTGCAACGTATGATAAGAAGAAGAGAAAAAAAATATTTTCAAGAAAAATAAATTATTGTTTGAATTCTTTTTTTTTTTAGTTTTAGCAGTATTAGACTTAGTTGTATATGATATTATTGTTGATAGTATTCAACATGAAGGTGATTAATGGAATTGTATTTCACGACAAATTGTCCATGGACTTCTTATTCATTTACAATTACATGTTACTATGGCATCATCAAAGGTTATTTTTCTTTCTTTGATAATCTTAGATTTCACTTTACGTTTTAGGATCAATCACTTTTGGATATTTATTCTACACAATTAACAAATTTTATTATTGTATCATTATTTAAATTACGATTAATTGATCCATATATTGTTACATTTCGAGCATTAGCAAACAGAAAACTTCGTTTTTTTTTATTCATGAAATTTTTCTAAAGTTTAAATTGTTTTTTAGAATATCAATCGTCCTTTCCGTTTAGTTTGGTCCATAATTGGATTTATCTTCTATGATAGTATCATTTATTTGAATTTAAAATTTCTATGGTTTTATAATATCTCTAATTTTATTTTAGCTAAACAATTCTAAATAATTTTCGTGAATTTTTAATTCATGACGGAACTATACATCATCTTGATACATTTTCATATTAATAATTTTCTTGGCTTTATAGATCGTACATTAGCTGGAAATTATTTACTTATTCAATCAATATAGACTATTAGGAATAATTTATTAAAACCAAATACATTATCATTAACATCGTTAAAATTCTTCGTACATTTATATATATTTGTATTACAGGTAGTCAAATCAATTGTTTGTCTTCATATTGAAAAGATTGTAGGACTTGAAGAACAATCATTAAATTCACAATTAGTATCTAAATATTTACCATTAATTTTACAAATATTATTAACAACGAAAAACAAATAATGTACACCAAATATTGATGCACAAATACTTCAAAATATAACTTATAGAAGTATATGTAATGAGTATTTTAATCTAACAAAAGAAAAAGTTTACCTTTCTTTGACATTGTTGTGATAAGAAATAAAAACGGCAGAATTCTGTATAGTACGAATCGTAAAGAAAAGCATTTCAACTACATTAGTACAATAACGAAGCTTATCGATAAAATTTTCAATCATGCTATTTGTATTGTTACAGCTAAAAAAAACGATATGTTTTTAATCTTATGAAAAAGAAAATAATCATAAATAGTTTTAAAGACATCTCGTAAGATATTTTCTATTGTGTCATTTATTTGAAACTCAAAATAGCGGTTTCAACTTTATGAAACATTCTTAAAAACAAATATTATCAATTGATGACTAAAGATACAACAGAAATATTGATCTCATATTCAGTTTGACATTTTCGATCGGAAGAGATCTTGAAACTAAGTTATTTTCTTGCAATAGTCTCTAGGACCAAAAAAGGTCAAAATAAATTCATGACTATCATATTCTATCATAAATTCATTAGATAATATGTCCCATTTATATATCAATTTTCAACAGTTATGTTGAAAATTATTTCTATCAATGTATTTCAAAAAAGAATGAGTTCTTAGTTGAAATTGAAATGAAAAGGTTATTTTGAGGTTTGACAAAACAATACATAATTTAAACATCAATTATATATAAATTACTTACAAGAGAAGATCCTCAACTGATCAATCGCTTTTACATTGAGACAATATGCAATATGTAGGTACAAAGAAACTATGAATACCTTGAAAAAAGTTCGGACTGACAGCTTGTTCGTACGAAGATATTGCATTTTTACGGTATGTTTTTAAATGAATGCCGTGTTCCTCTCAGGAGCACCAGAAAAGTGATTTTCTAATTGGGGTGTGAGTGCGGGTGTAAGTCTTCTGTTCACTCATTCATACGCACACCCTCAAGAAGATTACGAGAGATATTTTATTCATTTGATCAAATTAGTAAATTGAATGAAGGTATTTGTATCATGTAATCATAATGCATGTTGGTCTAAACATATTGAATGCTTAATCAGTTGTTTTAATCACTTTGAATAAAAATTTCTAGTTATTTTGCTTTTTACTTTTGAAATAGGAACAATGTTTGACCTTTTTACTGTTACAAAAAAATAATTGAGAAAACTTGTTTGCAGGAAAAAACACATTTCGATCAGAGATTTCAAAATTCGTAATTTTATATAATTATCACCTAATAAATACTGTTGAAACTAATGCATGTGAATTTTATTTGAGAATGAATCGTTTATTGCTTTTGGTCGAAAGCAATTTTTGACTTTTCTTCTTTATCTATCTTTTGTTTTATTTAATATTTAATTGTAACACTGAAGATACTAGAGCAATGAAAGACAAATTCTCACACAAGGAAGTTTATTTCGCATAGAGTATACATAAGAATATGAGTCTTGTTTGTTATTATAGAGAATATTCACATACATACCAACATTTCATGGCCAACATTGATTATTCTTATAGTTATCAATGTAAATCAGTCGACATGATTAATTATGAACACTGACACATTCGTGTATCCTATACTCTTGTCAACTTAGGGTATGAATGAAGAGAGGATCCACACCCACACTCAAAATATCGGTAAAATCTTAACATCCGTACAGTCCCGTCGGGGACTGTTCTAATCAATATATCGTTTGCCACTGGGCAAATATAGACTCGAAAGCTATTTTTTGTCATCTGAAGAGCTTTCCTTATTAGTTAAAACCTAAACGCTTTAAAGATTTTCGTCCGTTCATTGGACATCAAAAATTTATCTCGTTAAATTAGTTTTCTTTATATTTCAATTGAATTAAACCAATTGTAAGAATATCAATTAAAAGTAAACTGTATCGGATACATAATAATATTATAAAATATTTTCATGTTTAGCAACATTATTTTAAAGAAAAAGAATATTTACATTGTTTTATTTTTCTTTTGAATTTTCAGATACGTACCTCCATTATACGTTTAAATTTTTTCTTTTACTTTTCTACTATTTTTTTTTCATCTGAGATCTGATTGAATATCCTCTTAATAAATGATACGTGCAGATATTTCATGTTCAAAGTTTTCAATAATATATAATCAACGATTTTCATAACTAATTCAATACAAATGACATGCAAAACATATCTAATGAAAATGAGAATTTCAGTACAAAATCAATAGACATATCAATTGGATACATTACATCCGTAGCAATTAATATTGTACAATTTTTACTATTTATATAAGCTGATTCACTAGTAACAATACATCAGATCATAATTCTTTTTTTGTTTTTATTGATTGATAAAAATAAAATTTATGATTATGAAGATAATTGAATTAAATATTATAGAAAGTTTTCATAGAAAAGTAATTTCAATGTAGAAATACAATACATCTGTACTGATCTTTCATAAACTTTTCTTTTTGTATAGCTTAATTTATAAGTATTTTTCTCTGATAATAATCATATTTTGATTTAAGTAATGTAAAATATGAACACAGATGACATTATCGAACATTGAGACCAAGTTCACCATACTCTTGAAATAAGTGTTTACCGAAATTATTCATACCTTTAGGGTATGTAAATGTGCGCTTAGATGTTTCTCCTTTCTTCAACCTCAATGGCATCCACACTCGGCCCTATAAACCTAAAATTTGTAAAATGCAGAGTGCACTACGCTGGATTAGTAGGAGATGACATTAGTATGGCATGCAGGAACAAGCACAAGAAACTCTCACTAGGTGAGGTTACGAAACTACCTAACGTGTTATAAAATAAGATGGTACCTATTCCTTTCTATACAACAACATAACCATGAGAAAAAAGTTTTCTATTATTTATCATGTAACAATAAATTCATATACGTATATTCGAAGAAATTACTTCATCTAGAATAGATTATATCTACTTTATCAAAATATTATCTCGAAAAAGTCTATTGATCATTTAAAACTTTCAATTTAAAAATTAAAGTAAATGAAATAATTATTCTTCTAGTATATCTTATTAATGTTGGTAACATTCTAAAACAATTCTGTGCATACTAGACTTAAAAATGACGTGTAACATCTTCGGCGAACCTAGTATGAGTAACTGATGACTAGAAAAACATTTTCATTTTATTTAATTATTTCGGTATTTCGAACAGAAATTTCTTTCTTTCTCTTTTCTTTCGCACTACACGAGTGTTTATTTCACTTGTTTGTACAGTTTGATAAATTTCGAAATATTCATCATGATTATTTCTAAAAGTTAGAACTTGATTAGTTCATCTAAAAAAATAGCTTTCTATTGATATTTGGTATCATATTTCAGCTGTTCTAAGACATAGACGATCACAAGAAAAGAGAAACAAAAGTTTTATTTATCTATTTAATTCATAAGTGAATAATTTTGATCAAGATTCTTATATTATCATAGTAGCTAAAGAATAAATAGAATTATAGGATCTTCTCTGATTTTTGTCGGATTACATTCTACAGTCTCAAGTATATTGAAAAAAATTTAGTTTTATTTTGGCAATACAATCAGAGTATGTCGTTTTCCATTCTCTTAAAAGTATTTACCTGTAGTATTTTTGATATACTATATTATTCATGCTTTGAAGAAGATCAAATTTATTTTTACAATATCATTTTGCAGAAAATCTTCTTTTCATTAAAAGAGTTTAATATATTTAATCCATCTTGAATTGAAACATTTATGAGAGTTTCTTACAAAAACAAGATTACCTTTTCTGATGTATGAATAAAAGATAATATGATGCGAAGCAATGTGAATTTTTCGTAAAGGAATTTCTATCAACATAAGAACGATAAACGATTTCATCTAAGAACCTATTAAAGATTTGAAAATCTTTATATCATTTCGAGATATGGATCTCTATAACATAAGTCAAATGAATTTCCAACAACTCGCGGTTTTCTAGAACATCATGACACAAAGTATGCAGGCCGAATGCATATAGAACCACCTACATAATTCAGAGGTTTTTTTTCAACAAACGACAATATGCCACTTACATTGTCGACATTTATAACAAGAAAAATATTGCATATGGATTGTTTAACTGTCTCTCTAGGTGTTTTCAATCATGTTATACAATGATTTCTGTTTCTATTCTATTAAGATCGATAGATCAACGATACAGAATGAAGAATTCCATCGTAATAATGATTATCTAATATTTCCGATAGTTAGATTAATATGTATGTAACATCTATTATGTGACTAGTTAGTCGATAATTAGTAGCTTTTCATCTATAATAGTCGATTAGTTCAGATTAGTTCACTAGTTGATTCATTTAATGAAGCAACCCTTTTTGGTAAGGAAATATAAGAGATTAGTTACATTAGACATATTTCGTTGGTATTTCATGGAAAAGGAAAAAAGAAACAAAAGAGCTTCTTGATGCTACATTTTTCTATACATATATTATGAAACAGTAAAAATTGAGTGTTAGAAAATACAAAGATTAGAGATTCGAAATCTGATACATCCGATGGTCTTCTTGTATGTAGTAATATAAAGAAAAGACCATTTGTCTAAGTTTTAATCAGATCCTTCCAGTTCTTTCTAGAATTTAGACTTAATGTTAGTATTGCTTTAAAGGAAACGAATTCACTGGTTTTGCTTCTTGAAAAGATTTGTTTTATATATTAAAGAAATTGTTTTCATAGTTGTAAAAGACGACTAGATCTAATGAAGATGAACTTTGGTTGTTAATCTCTATTCACTCGTAATGTTCTCTTTAAAATATCTCGTTTGTAATCATTCTTACATATATTTGGATAAGAGTCCAAGATATTCAAGAACTTCATGAAACAATACGATTAACGAAAGTCTACAATCAATAATCTATCAAATAAGAACTTCTTGCATTTACACTTAATAATTTAAACAGAATTGAATTGAACAAGATAGTTATGAATTAACTTTTTGAAAGTTTTCGACATTGATATACATGCTTTACTATGAAATAAATCATAGATTATCTTTGAACAAGTATTATCATATCATATTTCTTCAAAGGAAATAATTTATAGAATTGTTATTAACTGTGACTCTCGCATGCCACATTTCTAATAAAATTGGTAGGAAAATGAAAAAAAAAAAGCGATAATTATCGACTAAATTATTTTTCATCAACATTTGATACTATTAGTATTTGTATTATCAATAGATCATAGTATGATTAAACTGACTAATCCGAATAGTAGTCTATATTTGTAGATTGAAAATTGAGCGCTTTATTTAATGAATCATGAAGGTCGATATTGAAGTGAGGAACGTTTTATACGTTCAATCTCATTCATTATTCCTACAGGTACTCAACATCTTCATGGATCACATATTAATGTAAAAAGTTTAGAGTGTTTATGATATAAGTACTAGAATAATGCATCATAGATATGAGATTCTTCAGAAATATTTCGAAAAAGGCAAATTCTCTAGCGATAAATCAATAAGAGACAATGTTGAAAATAATGAAATTCTTTCTTTGTCGTTTAATTTTTATGACAAAAGCTAAGGACCCATTCGAAAACGTTTTATTCTATAAAAGTCAAAATTGAATATGTTGATTCCCATTTTCATATGGAACAGGAAACGATTCATCATTTTACATCTTTGAAAAACTATTATTTCTTATCGTCGTTTAGATTTCAAAATGAGAAAATTTTTTGTTTCATTGAAATAGTTTTATTATTGATATGAATTAGATTTAATTCAACAAAAAAAAAACATACTGATGTCCTGAAATTTATTCAAACTCATATAACATACAATGAGTTTCTGAAGAAATATTGAACAATTCCAACTTAATTTTCTTTCTAACAAAGTAAGAAAGAAAACGAATAGTAATATTTTGAAGAATGATAGAAATAGAATATATCTAATTCGAAAGTGAAAGTCAATCTATTAATAAGAAACGACAATCTTACAGTTAATATTGTTTTTAGAAAGGTCTATTATCATATTTTCTCTCTCACTAACAAGGGAACATTCCCAGGTGCCCGATCGCTTTTGAGTCGGAACTTTGCGCATCTTGTAGGCCTTGATGAATTATATCTACCATAGAAAAAGTTCGCGCCCCTAGCTTGTTCCTAGTGAGATATCGAGGTTTTAATGAATTTTCTCTATAAGACGCCACATTTGCAGCAAGGTCATATTTTTGAATTTTGATCTGAAACTTTGTCCACATAAACACCTCAGCTAGACTAGTTTGCATAAAAAATTTCAGAACTTTTGGACAAAGTCTCTCCGAGATATGAAGCTTTCAACGTATAGGTCGTTTTCCATAGATAGCGTATAAAGCATACATTTTTTGAAAGCTTCATATCTCGGAGAGACTTTGTCCAAAAGTTCTGAAAGTTTTTATGCAAACTAGTCTAACTGACGTGTTTATGTGGACAAAATTTCAGATCAAAATTCAAAAATATGGCCTTGCTGCAAATGTGGCGTCTTACAGAGAAAATTCATTAAAACCTCGATATCTCACTTGGAACAAGCTAGGGGCGCGAACTTTTTCTATGGTAGACGTAATTCATCAAGGCCTACAAGATGCGCAAAGTCCCGACTCAAAAGCGATCGGGTACCTGGGAATGTTCCCTTGTAAGATGCAATAATGTAATCGACTTTACGGTTTTTATCTAAACTGTAAGTACTATTTATAAGTAAAATATAATTTGAATTGAATTGAATTGATAAGATATCTATGTTGGTGAATACTTATTTTCAATAGTTCATATTACTATGACACAGTGTATGATAGAAAGCATTTATTCGTTTACAAGATCACATACAAATATATGCATTTCAATTTAGTACAAGACATCTATCAATACGGTGACATACTAAACTTGCATCATTATCTTTACTAAATAGAGTTCGAAAACGAACGATAACATCGATGCAATTTTAATAAATAAACATGTAGAACATTTTAGACCAATATTCACTCTAAAAAACTTTCAGCACCAGTCAAACTCCATCTAGACAAGGTATTCACTCTCTTTGATTTTTGATTAATTTCAAATGTTTCACTTTTTTAACTAGTCGTTATCTTTAGCGTCAGCAGAAAGTGAAATAAAAAGAAATTCATTACAAGATAACTTCATAAATAGTGTCATGCCTTGCTTTCTTTTTATGATATCTCAGAATTTCTCTTGTCTTCACCTTATTTTGCCATAAGTGTTTGTATATGTAGAAATAGGTCAATATACATCGTTGTTTGAAAATGTATGATAAATTTTTGTTTTAGTAGGTTCATTTTTTTCGTCAATTTAGAGTCTAATATCGTGCAAAGACGACGAAAGCATAAGTACAAGGTTACTATTGATGTTCTTATACTATTCTCGATGAAACTATTATTATTAACCGTGTGGGTGTGCGTTTGGGTATGGGCGTGGGTGTCCCTGTGGGAGACTGCATGTGGATGTGGGTGTGGGTATGCATATCGTGTTACTACATTCTTAGTTACACCGACAGCCACACCCCCATCCTCACCCCACAGCCACACCAACAGACCCATATCCCACATCCACACTCACCCACACCTCACACCCACCACATCCCCACACCTACACCTCACCTTCACCTTATAGAGTCTGGATACGTATCAAGAGAGGATTTCTGAGTTCATTTTTGTTAAAAAAAGAAGTCACTTTGATTAGAAATGTTTTGATTTTTGTTTTAAGATCAATTATGCAACGAGTTAATTAATATGTTAATGAATATTTGAAATTATACCTGTGAAAAAGAATATAAAGCGAACAAATCACAATTAGTGATAGCGATAAGTTCCCTTGGCACTTTTGCATTTTTTTGATGTTTTCGATTGTTCATGCAACCTACCTCGAACCCGCAAGGGAACAAAATCGCTTGGATCATAATACCAGTCATAGTAGTAATAGGCATCATAGTAGTAATTGTCGTAATTTGAAAGTGATAAATAGTCTACCTTACATGCAATATCTCTTTCCGTTTGCGAGAGCCATTGATTAATCTCTTCAGCGAAATTCAATGTGTGAGAAGTGTAAAATGTAACATATGATAAATGTTCGGCTTGTTCAAGTATCATTATTGCGTCGTTCACACATGTGATATCAGTGTCAAGACGTTTGATATGACGAGGTAATTTCAAACAGATATACTTTAGAGTTAATAACTTCATTCTTTCAAACTCGTTACAGTCTATTCGAATTGAACAAAGATTCCATGCTCGCTTGAGTAGTGTATCCATTTCGACACCAAGACTTGTAGTGAATTCGCCCTCACTTTCGAAATACAAGTATAGTTTTCGAAGATTCGATAGATTGACCATTGTTGAAAGATGTTCAATCGAACCGATAGGCCATTTATAATCAATTATCAGTGTAAGTTCTGTTACATTTCGAAATACATAATTCATTCTTTGATTAGTCTAAAGACAGAAATTCATGGTTTTAAAGGTGTGGATATAGGTGAAGACAAGACTCACACCCTCACAAGTCCTACCTATCTAAAACGATTCTATATATAAGATAACGAAAAACAGCATTATAAATTATATTAAAAACCACGATTAATTATTTCATTAAAATGTTACATTTAACATTGATTATGCTACTAATTTTGAATCAAAATTAATAATGTTATTTTGATTACGTGGTTAGGCGCTGATTTTAGTGGATAGGTTTTTTACATTCATTTGAAAATATGATTTCTTTGATTTAACCAAGTCATTTAAAAACAGGACTTTGTCAAATAAGGCAAAAGACTTTAGTATACTTGCCATTTTATCAGAACGAAAGAGAATAAAGTGAAATTAAAGCTAATATTTCAGCAAAACAGCAATAAGTATGGATGTAAATAAATTTTCATGAGAGTCAACAGCAAGACATTTTTATGCATAGATGAAAAGTTGCTCATATTTTTTACAGTTCTCATCATTCCCTTCAATACACAAATGTTATACTTTTCTGTGAATAAAAATACTTCCGTGGCCATGTTTCACACGTTAACCCTTTACAAATCGTGCCTATATATACATACGAGCACACAATTGAAACAGAAAGTGCAAGATCTTTGGATATTTTGGAGTGGAATGATTGTATATTTTGTATCGTTTTCTATCAGAAACTTCATTGTCTCAGTCTCTACACAAACAAGACCTAGCGTAACAGGTATATAGATTATGATTTCTAGATTGTTACTAATTCTGACGATACGGTTTATCACTTCTTGAAAAAAAGTCGGTTCGTAAAGGGTTAATCACTTGAAGAATCATCCTTCGAAAGTAAATAGTAGCAATTTTGAATATTCGTTGTAAATATTTCTCTAACACTAGAAAACTAATTAGTTCATTTCATGAAAATGTAAGGAAACTATTGAGATTTTTTATGATACTAGGCTTTATAACACATTTTGAATATTAGAGAAACATAACCAATAAGAATAAGTTACTTTTCTTAATATTGCTGTTGGATCTAATAAAATTAATATTCTACTATTTAAGTTCTATTATGTATTCTAATTTCTAGTTCATAACATGCAAGTGAAATTTTTCTAGGAATCTTAGCAACAATGAAGACTCTTTTTAATAAAAACTACAATCTTTCAAAATTAACGGGCACCAAAATACAAAAAAGGAATCACTGTGAGTCTACAAAAAGTATTTGGCAAAATTCATTATTAGATTCAAATAAGAGTCTATCGATTTTCTTTTAGAAGAATTAGTAAAATGTTAAGACTTACATTGTTTCGAATATTTTCAGTCATCATTTGACTCAAATTTAAATCTACTTGGTGTGCATTGACGATAATTGGTGCGTTGTTATCCGTGATGTTCAATTTCGAATGTAGGATTGTACCTTGTTGGTTAGAATAATCAAAGCTATCTAGGAAGATGGGTATAGAATAGGGATGAAATTTTCGGTCATAATCGTCGTCTACATAGTCACATTTAACAAACCACTGTTTGATTTCAAGCCAGAATGGTGTTTGAAATGGTGCAATCAATGATTCTACAGTGTTACTCTCTGCATGATCATATACAGGGCGAGTAAACCAGAATTCAAACTTGTTCAATAGAGGTAATTTCATTTCAATAAAATTTTCCCATCGAGAACCATCAAATAATGAAAGCTCCCATATAGCTGTTTCGCTCATAAGTCGAAGATGTGTTAGCCTAGGTAAAAGTGAAAGGAATGATTCAACAATGTACATCGTCATCCACGAGCTGTTTAAAGAGAGCGAAGTTAAGTGGCTGAACTGTTTGATATCAGAATGTGTAACTCCAAGCTCATCGAATCGATTATTAGGAGCATCTTTCAGAACCAATGTTTGTAGATGAGGCAATTGATCAAGAATAGAGTAAACTGTATCCCAACTGCATCTACATACAATTGTCACATGCTTCAAACTATATGAAACGGGCCATTGTATTTCATAGAGAGTATCCTCGCTTCCATCGAATTCGAATTTAGCAAGATCATTGTGCGATATAATTGATGATAACGAAGTGCTTATATTGCTGTTATAATAATATTCATCTAATGAAATGGAGAATGTTTTAATGGGATATTTCATGATATATTTTTGAACTTCAGTCAAATCTTGATAATTTATATAGAAGAGAGTCAGTGAACGCAGTCGAATAAATTGGTCAATATGAAAATGAGAAAGAAAGAATCCAATTTGTCCATAGTTCTCGAATTCATCCGAAAGCGTAAGCGAAATAATATTTTTAGGATTAATAATACGTGCCATGACAGATATATCGGATTTTGTTAAATAACTGAAGTTTAGTTCGTAGCGATTATAAGAATTAACAATCGAATAGAGCTGTTTACACACACGACGAATTGAAAAGACAATGGTTTCTGCATTGAGATCATCGAAAATTTGATGAACAACTTCAATAGGTAATATTTGAAGATAAGATTTCTTTTTAATAGACATGAGTTGTCGTACACAAAATGCGTATGTGTAATATGTGTTGTTTTGTCAACTATATGTCACGATTGCGTAATCACTTGAAATGGGAATATTTTGCAAGGTGACAGATGTCTCTAAAATTAAAAACAAGTACGTGTACGATTATCTATTGGTCGAAATATAGAGACCGTAATCAAATAATAACACGACGAGTCATCCTCCGAATGTTTCAAAATGATAATATAATAAACTAATTTGAAAGTTAAGCAAAATTATTTTTTTTCGATCTCAAACTTAGACAGAAAGAGGATTGTTTGATTGCTTCTTCTTCTTCTGAAACGATTTTCTATTATTTTATCAACATAGTTGAATGTTTGCTAGAGGATACTATTATGGTATGATATTCGTAACAGTTCATCGGACTGAATTTACAAAAATAAAAAAAGGTTAAGAATAAATATGTGAGAAAAAAGGTGAGATGAATATTTCAAATTTTCTAACTTGTATATGTTACATAAATACTAACTGACTTATACAAGAATTTGCATCTTAAATTGAGAAGTGTTGTTTTTAATATATGTTTAACGAGAGTTATTTAATATTAGCTTCTATTTCTGTATTGATATTTTCATTATCATTATTATATTCTTTTTATTAATTCATAGATGCTTTTAGCAAAGAATCGTTAATAAACGTATCGCAGTATCGATGAGTACGTGAAATCTTTTTATTGTATTTCCCCTCGCTTGTCATTGATGTCAAAGCAAAAATCATAATGACCACGACTAGCACCGTCATTCTAAGAATCAATGTTCATTTTCTTTTCTCAGTAAGTGACTACGAACAATTAAATAAATTGTCATTGAAGCAATATTAAATAAGAGACAGCTATACAAAAAATAAACAAGTATCTATATTTGTCAATAGGCTAAAACTTCTTGGAATAGAGTTAATGGACAAAAAAATACAAAAGAGTAAAAGAGTACGGGTGTGAATATGTATGATATAAAAAGAACTTCAACACATATATACTCTAATAAAATTCATTTATTATACTCAATCAAGTCTAAAAATAAAAAGGTATTTAACGAAATGATTCTTAAAATTAACGTAAAAAAATACGTTAAAAGACAAATTAACGAAATTTCACGAAGAAAATTTCATGAACTTTCGTTATATTCTGAAAACTCGTGTAAATGCATTAGATTTTTCACGCGTGATTATCGTTTTAACTGTAACTAATTCATTATATATCATTAAGCGGTGCATTCATTTTCACGAAGTTAAGAAGTTCAACGATATATCTTGAGTTTTTTTTATTTTTAACCAATATTACTATGTTAAATATTGTTAAACTTGGTATTAATTTTTATGCGTTAAACATATTAACGCGTTTTCATGAATTTCTATATTTTTCACGAAACTTAACTGATTGATTCTCATTAAATCTAGTAACTGTTTTCATAAGTGAAATATTTTAACAAGTTTTAATGAAAATTTTAATTGTTAACGAACGGCATTTAACTATCCATCATTCAATCTACTAATCGTTTTCATGCGTACAATATTCATGATTTTTTGTGTAACATATTTGTTTATGCACATTACACAAAAATCATCTTGAAAGACTTATATTTACGAAATATCAAGTGTGTTTGTGAACTATATCAATCCAGATATCAAAAGCTTTTTATCAGATTAAGCAGAACTCTCCTTTAGAGAAGTCTCAACTTTGTATTAATCACTAGCAAAACAACTTGAGTTAATTTTAGAGAAAGATAATCCTCTTTCATTTTTTCTTTCAAAATTTACTATGGGCTTTATATCTAAAGGAATGTAATTCTATACTTCGTACATCATCATTTCTGATCCACATGGTAAAAAAAAAGTTTAGCGAAATAATTGCTCGAGTTAAGACCAAAAGTTGCCTTTTAAGGCAAATTAATGAAGTTTTACGAAGAAAATTTTCATGAATTTTTGTTAAATTTTTCACATTTTTCCATGCGTGATTGTCGTTGTAATGTTAACTAACTCATTATATATCATTAAATGCTAGAATCGCTTTCACACGTGTGATATTTTTACTTCCTCATTCAAGCTACATGCCACCTATATAAGTGTGTAGTTGACATACAGGGTGGGGCAAAAGTTGCTGTACCAAGAAATAAAAGATTGGATATCTCCACTACGGCTTGAGCAAACGAACTGATTTTTTTATCAATGATAGAGGCATGCTTAAGCTTTATATTCATAAAGACATGCCTAGAGAGATCTTTTGTTAAATATCACTATTGATCTCAACAAAAAAAATTTAATTTTATCACAGATAGGATGAAAAAAAAACACTTAACAAAAGGTATCTCTAGGCATGTCTTTACGAATATAAAGCTTAAGCATGCCTCTATCATTGATAAAAAAATCAGCTCGTTTGCTCGAGCCTTAGTGGAGA
>CAJNOL010003631.1:0-12874 GCA_905250125.1 Rotaria sordida
ATGTTCTCATTGGTTAAGGCTAATTGTTATTGCTGTCGCTGTTTCTACTTGTTCGGTCCTGTCATGTTCGGACGATAGGAAATGCAATCAAATTAGCTTGATTAGTCTTTTTTCCTGAGCTAGTTCATTATGTCTTTCTTGTCGAATTCACTTCGTTATTCATTCAGTCATAGTTATATACAAAAAAAAACAACAATAGGAGTTTTTTTTTCTCTTTTTTAGCTATTCATAATGAACATCAATCAATTGATATTATGCATATAGAAACGGCATCAACAGTACCTAATAATGATGAACAATCATCAGTTTGTTTTTCCGATTTATATAATCTTTTTGAAATTATTGGAAAGTATGAACAAATATTTTATTTTTTATTCATTCCTAATTATTAATGTCGTTTTTTTTTCTTGTTCAAGGGGTCCATTTAGTGTAGTTCGTCGTTGTACGAGTAAAGCAAACGACAAACAATATGCAGTTAAAATTATTGATGTTGAACAATTTACTTCAACACCAGGATTTTCTGCTGATGGTAAATATTTGATTGAGTTGAGAATTTATTCACAAAACAAAAAAAAAAATCAATGATCATATATTGAATATTTTAGATTTACGACGTGAAGCAACAATTTGTTCAAGTCTTAAACATCCACATATTGTTGAGTTATATGAAACATTCGAATTAGAAGGATGTCTATTTATGGTTTTTGAATAGTATGTAGACATGTATTTATTGACGCATGATTATTTCTTTTGATAAGAGAAATAAATTGAGATAGATGCCTTTTTTTGTTCTTTCTTTCTTCCTTTCTTACAAATTTCCGCTGTCTAAAAGAAGTAAAATCAAACAAGATTAGTTTATTAGATTGATAAAAAGAATTCATGAATCTTTCTAGAAGTTTTTCAAGAGAATTCAAAATAATTTTTTGAAAAAAAAAATTGATAATGCATTGATGAAAAAAATTTTAGCATAATTAACTTCGAAAGTAAATTTATCTCGACATGAATGATGATTTAATTTAAAATATATCAACTTCCGCTGCATGCAATCTTTAACTCAGCATGCTATTTCATTCTATATACGTATATATAAGTATATATATATATAGATATAGATAATAGTTAAAATTCGGATTAAATCTTTTTCATATTGATATGTCTCGTGATTATTTCGAAATAAATATGTTGACAATGTTATTACGCAGAAAAAAAATCTCTACAAAGCAGAAAAATAATTAACGCGAACAAGATTAGATCTTGTCTGAAATGTATTTTATGCTTGGTAAATCTTTCTATTTTTGAGAAAATCTTTCCGTGGAATAATGAATTTCGTAGGAAGATTTGTCTCACGAGTGAAGTCTTCCAATTGATAAATTCAGGTCATGCACATTATATAAACATAAATGAGCTATAAATATCCTGAAAAAGACTTCATGCCCTTAGCTTATTGTAGTTGAGATACTGCACTTTTAGGACATTTAATAAATGAATGCTGTGGTCACACTCATGAACTTCAGAAAAAACTAATTTTAAAATTTTGACTTGAAACTTTGCATAGAGACAAGCACTAATAAGAATAATTTTTTGTAAATGCTTCAGATCTTGTCGTTGTTCCTATGCTAGAATTAGTTTTTCTTGTGTTTCTGAGAAGAATCACAACATTCATTTAAAAAATATCGTGAAAGTGCAGTATCTTGACAGCAATAATCTAAGGGCACGAACTCTTTTCATGGTATTCATAGCTCATTGAGTTCTACATATTGCATATGGTTTCGATTTATCAGTTGGAAGGGTTCACTCGTTAGTGCTATTACAAAACATATAATAGAATATGTACTCATATGTTTTCCATATTTTCTATCTGTTTCAATCTCATTAACTGGAATTGTCTTATTTTTGAGGTCATTACTAATGAATTGAGAAGTTTTGACCTTTCTATAGAAAACACAAACAAAAATATGAATTCCTTTGTGTTTATGTTCAATTTTGAAGAAAAAGATAGGCTTAACAAAGATTGAATATTAGAGTGCTACGAGCCAAACCTTTTCCAAGTCTCGAATCCACAATGTCTCATTCTGTTTTATTTTCAAAATGTTCCAATCAAGAATATCTCGTAGGACTCTAACAAATATGTATATCATGACTTATTGGTTTGCTGACAAGGAAATCTCTCCAGATGTCAAATTACTTTTCAACTGAGGCAATATTCATTTGATGAATATTACAAAAGTCTAGAATGATTTGGTTTTCCTGAATCTTCGTTCTTGACATATCGAAATTTTATTGAGCTGTTCAACAAAAATGCTTTGTTTCCCCTCGGGTCATATGAGAGTTTCAGTTTTAAACTTTGTATGAATAGATTTCTTAATAAGATTAGTTCATTGAGTAAGTTGTAACTTCTCTAGTGTATCCTGTTCTGAGATATTTGAAATTCTTTCATGTGGAAAAGCCAATTTTGTTCATATATTTACATCCTTACAAAGTAGATATAGGCTGGATAATCAACTAATCTCATTAAGAGTTTTGTTCATGCGGAGTTTGAAATCGAAACTCTCATGTAACCTGAAGGAGACGACAACTTTGTGTTGAACAACTCAATAAAATTTCGATATTACAAGAACAAAGATTCGAAAAAATCAAACCATTCTAGACTTTTCTATTATTCACCGAATGAACATTGTTTCACTTAAAAAACGATTTGACGCATAGAACGACTCCCTCGTATTTTATCCGACTAAACTTAAATGTTAAACTTGAGTTTGAGTTTTTCAAACTAAAGTTTCTCTTTTTTTTTATAAAGTTTACTTAGAGATATGTAGTTAGTACACACTGGTACCAGTTTCCACTGAAACACATCACTATAAAAAAAGGTATATTTTGGTGTTTTTCAGAGAACGCAGATATCAATACCCTATGGCAGTAGTTCACTGTTCAGTATTTACACTAATATTGTATATACCTAAGTTTGCAAGATCTCATTTCTGTTAGAAATTCTTATTAAATTTTTCTTTTTAGCATGGATGGTGCAGACTTATGTTTCGAAATAGAAAAACGTGCTCTTGCCGGTTTTGTATACAGCGAAGCAGTAGCTAGGTAATTATCTAGTCAAAATTATTTTCATAATTAATCTTTTTTTTTTTTGTTTTTCATAGTCATTATATGCGTCAAATATTTGAAGCTGTTCGTTATATTCATGATCGTGGAATAATTCATCGTGATTTAAAACCTCATTGTGTCTTATTATCTTCAAAAGAAAATGCTGCACCAGTTAAATTAGGTGGTTTTGGTGTTGCATTACAATTACCAGAATCTGGTTTAATACAAGCTAGTCGAATAGGTACACCAGCATTTATGGCACCTGAAGTTGTTAATCGAGAATCACCAGGTTTTGGTCGACCAGTTGATATGTGGGCATTAGGTGTTATGTTATATGTTCTTTTAACTGGTACATTACCATTTGCTGGTACAAAAAATCGTGTTTTTGAAATGATTTCAAATGGTGTTTATAGTGTATGTGATGAATTATGCGAAGAAAATTTATGATTATATAAAGAAATTTTTTTTTGTTTTTTTTTTTTTTACTAGATGCAAAGTCGACAATGGGAACAAATATCTGAATCAGCTAAAGATCTATGTTCACGTTTATTATGTTTAAATCAAAATGAACGAATAACAATTAAAGAAGCACTTGCACATCCTTGGATTCGAGTAAGTTAATAAAGACTATATTTAATATCAATTAATCTTTCTTTTTAAGGAGAAACAATCTTTTTTTTTTTTTTTTTATTGTACTTTGATATTTCACGAGTTAGATTGGATCAGAAGGACAAAGAAAAAGAAAAAGAAAAAGAAAAGGCATTAATTTAGTTAATTATGTATGCTATATAATGATGTTTTTAATTTATGATGACAGTTAATTTCTTTTTTATTTACATCTATATGTTGTTGTTTTTTTTTGTCTTTATAGCAATAGAAGATTCTTTTTATGAATATCTTTACTAAATATAAAGTTGTTTTTTTATTATTTTAAAGGTCATAGAATAATAATTTTGTTCGTTGTCTAACGAGATTAACATACTCAATTATCAGACGCTGTTCACGTTATGATTAGAACTCAATGAGACTAAGGAAACTGTAAAAGAGTTGTTCGAACTCATGACATGATGTGATTATCAGTTATAGATGAAACTGGTTTCATCTCTGATACATTGTACGAACTAGCTTAACTATTTTCTCATATATAGTTTGTTTCAAAAATAACTATAGCCATCATAATTGTATCTGTTCTAAGTATTCGAAATTTTAAAAACAGATTGATTTTCGATCTGTCTAATATTCTAAAAGACTAGAACTTATCGAAAATGTTTACATAATAATTCAAAACTTTAGATCATGTTCATCATATACAATGAAGATACAATCGATGATAGACAAAGAAGTTGATTCATTAGTTTATGTTATTCTTGTTGCCATTTTGTAAAAAAAAAGAAAATATTTAATTTCACTCTTATGATAGACTTAAATGAACGTTAGCTTGAAATTGATTAAATCTTCTTGAATGAATATGATTCTGCCTTGTGTATCAAATGAAAAATTACAGATCTGAAATTTTTGAAAAAAAATCTCAGTTTCTTACACCTATATGGCAATCAGGCTTCTGTCTAGGAGTGCCATGGGCTCGAACAATGTTCGACATTTGGGTATATTCCATCATAAAATTGAAGATTAAAATATTTGTTGAAAAAAAAAAACAACAACATTATGGAATTTAAGTAAATCGATACGATTATGTAAATGATTAAAGAAAAGATAAATTAATTGAAAAATATTGATGGATAATTAAATTTTTTTTTTTCTGTTTTAATTTTCTAGGAACGTGAAAAATTTGCATTACGAAAACATCTACCTGAGACAGTTGAAGAACTTCGCAAATTTAATGCACGACGAAAATTAAAAGTAAAAAAAAATTGTTGATGAAATTCATTTTAAAATACAAAAAACCTAATAAATCTATTTAGGGTGCAGTATTAGCAGCTGTTTCAAGTCCTCGTTGGGCTCAAATTCCATTTTATTCACCAATGACAACAACAAATTCATCACCGGGTATAACAGGACATACATCACCAACATCATCTTCAAATGATTTTGATGATATGGCGTCATCTGGTGAGCTTTTTCTATCTTTGACAAGCAATTATCTGTACACATTCATCATTACAAATCTTTTTTTTTTCATTTATCAAACGACAGACATAAACATGTACTTACAGTCGCTGTTGAAAACGATTGCACCTTCATGAAGTATTCAATAGTTAGAGTTTAAACGTCTAGTAACTATGGATGTCTACTATATATATATATAATAATATGAATAGCATTTCTTTTGATAAGAAGATAGAATTGTCAATGTTTCAAAATAATTTTTTCACTTGAATAAAAATCTTAATTGTTATATTGTTTTTGAGAATTTTATATATAAGTTTAAAAAGTGACTATTTTATTATTCTTATTTGCTATTAACAACAAATTAATAAAGAATAATCTTTTTCGTCCAAGTTATTATAAGTACGATAGCATAGAATATTCTAGTTATACTTTAATAAATGTTCATGATTTTTATTAGTAAGAGAAACCGTTGATAAACTTTCTTTCGAAATATTATCATCAACAACATGTAGCTGTTCATGGATTGCTGAAATTCTGTAAAGTTCTTTTCAATATCATAATTGACAATCATCATTGATTCTGTAATTTACTCTGAAATTTATAACACAGACATATGTCTTATTACATGATGTATCTGGAAAATTTCAACTACGAATAACAAATTTTTATGAAGAAAATTGGCAAATATATTTTGCATACTCTTGTGGATTTCTTACCATCATTGATCGTAATCCTTGTTCTAATATTTTATTTTCGTTGTATTCGAAATTGCTTAATAATGCGTAAGTACATGAGATGTTATCATCCGTAAACTAATTCAATATATAATTCACATTATATAACAATTGTAATTGAAGTGAAAACGATAGTAGAGAACAAGAATTAAAATTATTATTGATTAGAAACATAAAAGAATATATAAGATATATTTGTTATGTTCTCAAAAAAATAAAAATTTATTGTTTGTAGTTGAAACTTTCCAGATAGATTAAGTAATAAGACATGGTATCTCTCAGATTAAATTAAATAATCAATGATTAAACAAATCAACCTATTTCATCAAAATATAGAAGATATATTCTATATTATCATGATTTGTACGAAAAATATTATTCATTATTGACTTTGTTGTTTATAACAAATAATAATAATACATTAGTCACTTTCAAACTAAATATATCACATTTTCAAAAACTTTATAACAATTAAGATTTTTATTTAAGTGAATAGCTAATACTGAAATATTGATGATTCTATCTTCTTATCAAAAGAAATGTATTAGACGTTTAAACTCTATACTCTCTGACATTTCTAATTATTGAATAATATATAAAACAATATGGTTTCCTATGTATGAGTGTGAATCATTTTAACAGCAAATATAAATTAATATATATAGTAAATGAATTGCATAAGAACATATATATTTATTATTAGCCGAGATTTCTTATGAATACTCATCAATTTGATGTTGACATTCAAAGCTGTAAACTAGAGTAATATAAAATTCCTGTTTCTTTTCTACACAAATAAAACAAGATGAACTTAAAAAACTCATATGATTAACTATCTTATATCATTGACGAAAATTTTTTTTTTTAATAAGTAAAATAGTTATAAGCAATTCATTAGTGTAAAGAACAAGCACTCAACTAATTCGAGCTAAGTGAATTTATTACATAAACATTCAATTGATCTTCGTAAAGATAGTGAATATTTCAGTTAAAACTAAAATTCGACTTAAACTAGACAAATATTCAAAACATTGAATCATCACACAGCTATCTTCAATAGAAACTGATGATTGTTATCAGGGGTGGCGCGAGTCAACCAACATTGGGGGGGTGTAGCGAAATTTTTTGGACTAGAAAGACGAAGTCTGCAATTTTTTGGGGGGTGTAACATTGTTTTTGGTGACAAATGGAAGAAAATTTCCTGATTTTGTTGAGCAAAAAAACAGAAATTTTTGAAGATTGGGGGGGTGTCGCACCCCCGACTACCCCCCGGTCGCGCCACCCCTGATTGTTATATAAAGTTTCTATAAAGACAGTAGTACGTTATTATATAGTATAGATCTGTTGGACATATTTTAGAAGTTGTAAATTAATATGATTCCTAGATATATAATCTTTGACATAATTTCTTATTATCAGTTTAAGATAATTACTGAAAGATAGAATAGATTGTATATATATTTATCTGAAGTATCATCTGCTCGTAGATGATCATGTTTCTTATGGATACTCGAAAGCTTTTCACTCAATAGGTTCGTAGAGTAAAATTGTTTCTTCACATACTGTTTAACCCATTGTTTATTAGTCAAATGCATTTGGCGGTTTGTAATTTCTATCCTATAATTATGGTATTTACTGGGTTTCTTTTCATTTGTTTCTGAACTACTATTAACAATGAGCGTTGAAATACAGGGTTGGAAATAATATTTTTCCGGAGGAGTACAGCTATAATTTCACATAGAAGACATAATGAATTTTATATCAAATGAAAACTCCCCAAAAATGGGGTTTATTAGTACTAAATAGTGAAGATTATGAAAACTTTTTAATGTAGAACTTAAGAAATTTTATTCCTTTTTATGGGTGGAAAATTAAGATGCAAGTAATTCAAAAATGGAGTTAAAATTTATTTTCTTGGATATTTTTACATCGTTCGATAGAGCTCGTTGAGCTCTATCAAACTGTATATATTAAAATTTTTTAAGTGATTTTTTTTGCGATAAAAAATTCAAAGAGCTACTTGGAAAATCTTAACGTTAAAAAAAAGCTCATATTTTTTATATGGCAGAAAGACATAAAATTAACTTTTTTTTAAATATTTTTACTACCTTAGGCATTTCGCAATATGCTCATTCAATGCAACATGAAAAACTGCACCGAATGAGTATATTGCGAAACGCCTAAGGTAATAAAAATATTTAAAAAAAGCTAATTTTATGTCTTTCTGCCATACATAAAAAATATGAGTTTTTTTAACGCTAAGATTTTCTAAGTAGTTTTTTGAATTTTTTATCGCAAAAAAAACGACTTGAAAATTTTTTAATATATACAGTTTAATTTTTCACCCCCCCCCCCCCCCCCAAAAAAAAGTACAAAATTTCTTAAGTTCGACATTATAAAGTTTTCATAATCTTCACTATTTTTTGGTACCAATAAACTCCATTTTTGACGAGTTTTCATTTGATATAAAATTTATTATGTCTTCTATTTGAAATTATAGGTGTACTCCTCTGGAAAAATATTATTTTCAACCCTGTACAATACGAGAGTCCTATGCTTTCCTCTCGCATTAATAAGTATTCGTTTCTATCTGTGAACGAGAAGGAATCTAAACTAATGTGGGTATCCTTCGCTTCTCTATCTGAACACGTCATAACACACTACAGATAACATCTGTCTTTTTTTTTGGACAATTACCTATTAATTTCTAAATTGAAAGAGATCCTATTCAAACTTAACTATTTATAATAAAATAGGATTTATCTTATTTTACATTAGGATCTTATATTAATTCCATTGACAAGATTTTTTTTTTAATATTACGATTCGATTATAATGATCTTTCTGCTAATCATTCGCATATTTATATTTTTAACAACATTCATTTTTTTCTATAAGAATAACACTTACCTCAGTCTAACAACAGTTTTTCCAATCATACAATATACGAAAATAATCATTTCTCTATTGATGCACGAGATCTATATTGATTTGATCGGTCGCCATTGCTATTAGCATCGTCTTACACTCATATAAGCGACATGTTGTTACTTATGTCATCTAAAATGATTATCTCTACTATCGCTTGAAGCTTTTTTCTTTTATTGGTCGTCAACATAGATATTGAAATAAGTATACATATGTAAAATATTTTTTTTGTTTAGCTGTTTCACAAATACTCGATTCATTAGAAGATACTCAATGGTTAACAATTGGTGATCGTGTTGAACTTGATTTTTTACAAAAATTATTTGAAGATAAACAATTACGAACTTTACTTGAAGTAAAAAATAAAAATAAAAAAATTTTTTTTTTGTTGTTTTTTTTCATTCTTGAATTTCTTCTTTATTAGTTATATGATCGTATAAATTCAGATGAAATTCGTCCATATAATTCTCCTGAATCAAATGTTACACAAATTGTTTCGGATATAATAACAATAATTGAACATGGTTCTTATCAACATACATCAACATATGTTCATGATTTACTTAATATTTTACTTGAACCTCATGTACAGGTATAAAAATATTTCTTATCTGACTTAGATAAAAAGAAGAAGAAAAAAAAAACAGTTAATCATATATATATTGTATTATTAAATGGAATGAACTACATAGGACAGAAAAATGATTGGAATCTGATCGTTTGTTTTTCTGCTTCTTTTTAGTCTTTTTCCTTTTTCTATTTTTTATCTCGCATTTCTCAGTTTTTCCCCACTCTCTCTCTCTCTCTCGTTTCTCTTCGTTCCATGTCTTTTTTGATTATCTACTATTATGGTAATATGTATGTGTGGGTGACGATCGACAACATTGAGGAGTTGTCTTGAAAAAAAGACATCAAATGAACATGTTTCATTTCTTTTGATGACTATTACTAGTTGAATATATTTTTTCATATAATATTATTTTATTTTTCTTTCCTGTCCATATTGGACTTCTATCCTATTGAGAATTATGCTTCTTGTTATTGTTATTAATATTAATTCTACCATCATTATCATTATTCTTTTGTGTATAATGGATGAACATAGTTTACGTATTTATTGTGCACTTGAACATATGAAACAAGTAAGAATTTTTTCGATAGAAAAATTTTCATTTCTGGTTCTTTGATGATTTAAATAGCGATGAAAAATTGAATTGGATAGAACTATATCGATTAAATTAAATACTTCTACTGTAGCCGTCGGAATCAATCGAACTCATCCGTTTCTCTAATGTATTTGTAATAACATAGAAACGATTAATAGACATCTACTGTCTCGAGTGTTTAGAACAAGCAAAGAGAAAAAAAAGAGCACAACAAGGAAGATGATAGACGACAAACAGAAACATTGAGAAAAAGAAAGCAAAGAAAATAAGTGCATAGAAATAATATTATTCTTTGTTAGAAAACCATCATTGTATTATTGCTTCTTAAGATAGATCAATATAAATGGACGTTCTTTTATTAAGAATAAACATATGTATTAAGTAATGGTATGTATAAAATATATACATCTATAGAATAAAAATATGAATACATATATATAGATAGATAGTTTCTTTGTTTTTCTTGATCGAATACTATTCAATAAATATAGGCTTTATTATTTATGATTTATCTATATTAATGAATAGTGCTATAATAATAGTGTAGAATTGTTTTGTGGCAAAATTTAAGATTTTCAATTAAGATTAAGTCGAATTGAAAAATTTCGTCTAATCAAATGTTTCTTTTTTTTTTTTTTTCTTAATATAAAGAACTTTTGAGAAGGCATTAATTCAGTTTGTTTAAGCTATCAGAAATGTATGTGATTCAATTGGAACACGATGCGTAGTATGAAAAAAATTATCACGCTTCATAGAAATCTCTGACATACAATTTGATTAATATAGAAAAATATATTTTTTGTCATGAAAATTGTTAAAAAGAGGAAAAAAGCTACTCTAATAGAAAGAATGAGCATCGACATACATGAATAATATATATTATCATAATATTTTGTGCACAGTTAAAGAGAAAAAGAAAATAACGAAAAAAAAAGCGATTTTGTCTTTAATTAACTTCTCTTCATTTCGATTATTATTGTATTTAAAGACAAAAAAAGAGAAATAAATTTCATGGCTAAAAAGGTAAATTATTTTATTTATTTTTTTGGTATATTTATATAACTGAATTCATACATGAAATATACGCATTAACTTTGTCAATTATTCATGTTCTATCGATCGATGATTCACTTAGACGCTCTCTCTATCCATTTACAGCACTTGATGTATGCGTCTCTATCTTCATAGAGTTCTTATCATCGATAGACTCTTTCAATATAGTCAATGAAGCAGACATTATCATATGGATTACAGTTAATATGACTTTACTCAGAAGTACTTTTCTCCGTTGCTTTTATAAAAAAATAAAAGAGATCTATCATTTATTATAATAAGAAAAAAAAAAAAAGAACACAATATTTTTTTTTGTTTAATAGGCTCTTTTACAAGCACATGATGTTGTTGCCCAAGAAGTCTATAGTGATGGTTCGATACGTATTGGACCATCACATATAGGTCATAATACATTAACATCAGATAATAATATTGACAATGATTATAGTGGTCATAATGGTAATGAATTAAATGATAGTCGTGGTGATGGTTTAAATGATACAGTATGTGATGTAACACGTGTACGACTTGTTCAATTTCAACGAAATACTGATGAACCATTGGTAATTATACAAAAGAAAAAAAAAACAACATTATGTTTTTATCTTGTTGCTTTCATTTAGGGTATTACACTTCGTATGACAGAAAATAAACGATGTGTAGTATCACGTATACTTAATGGTGGTATGATACATCGACAAGGTACATTACATGTTGGTGATGAAATTAAAGAAATTAATGGAAAACCTGTTTCAAATCATCCAATACAATATTTACAACAAATGCTGGTATTGCTTCTTTTTTTTTTGTTACAACAATCTTCTGAATTTTTCAAAAAAACATTTAATTTTTTTTTAGAGAGATGCTCGTGGTAGTATTACATTTAAAATTATACCTAGTTATCGAAGTCAACCACCACCTTGTGATGTATAGTTATAAAAAAAAAAAATTTCTTTTATTTTGAATTATATATATTTTAATTTAGATTTATGTTAAAGCTTTATTTAATTATGATCCAAAAGATGATGATTTAATTCCATGTGCACAAGCCGGTATTAAATTTTCTATAGGAGATATATTACAAATTATTTCAAAAGATGATCATAATTGGTGGCAAGCTAAAAAAGCCATATTACCTAAAAATATTGATGAAACAATGATAAATAATTATTATGGAAGTTATGATAATTCACCTGCAGGTTTAATACCATCACCTGAATTACAAGAATGGAGAATAGCAACAAATGCAATTGAACAAGCAAGAGATGGAAATGGTAAAAGAAAGTTTAATATTTTTAAATGTTGTTTTTCATGACTAGTAGAATTACGTTTAGTATGTAGAGAATATTGAATATTAAATTCTTAATTTTTATATAATTTACAAAGATTTTGCATTGGATACATAAGCATTTATTGTGAATGTTAATTATTAGTAAAGGGTGATCAGAAAGTTTCGACCCCTCTCAGTAAATCGATGATATCTACAACTAGGGGTGTCAGCGTTCCCCGTTCCTCAGCATTCCGTTCCTAGGAACGGGAACGCTTGTCAAAATCGCATTTCCACGCTATATTTTAACATGGCGAGGTCTCTAGACATATTCACTTTTCTTTTTATGTTTGAGTGTTCAGCGTTCCCCGTTCTCAGGAACGGGGTAGCGTTCCCCGTTCTCAGGAACGGGGTAGCGTTCCCCGTTCCTAGGAACGGAATGCTGAGGAACGGGGCACGTTGACATCCCTAATTTTTATGAAATTGGCTTTCCTTCGGTGAATTAGTAAAATTTCTGTTAAAAGTGAAAGAAACGTATGTTGCGTTCCAGTTTCTAGGAACGG
>CAJNOL010003632.1:0-20946 GCA_905250125.1 Rotaria sordida
CCCTGTACAATTTATTTTCGATTTTTTTTGCCCTAATTGTAGCCCATAATACGTAGTTTCTTGTATCCAAAGCTCATTGCATAATAGGGTGATTTCATCAATCGAAAAAACATACCGTGGTGAACCCTTCTCATGGCTCTATCTCAGCTTAACATTGAGCTACAAGTCTGAAAATTCTATCAGAAACTTAGGAGCTCATGAGAACTTATTGCTGAAATTTTTAACTCAATTGATTGAGCTGAACTCGATTTATTGACTCTCTAGTGAAAACTATGGCTTATTACTTGGTGAAAGTTTTCAATGTGAATTTCAGAACTCCATTATTCTAGATTAATTTCTTATCAATTTTTTATCGTAGATAGTCGCATCAATGTGCTTACAAATGAGGGGTTACGCGAATTATTAATGTCAAAAGATGACTGAGATATGACTTTCACAATGTAATGATATTGTTGAACCGATAACTCCACTGTATCTCAACCGATTGAGGGCGGGATGGTGCTTGCGATCAGAGTTCACTGAGATCAGTCTCTATTCAAAATATCAGCCAAATATCATAACAAATGATACCAGTTCAAGGGGGCGGTTACTTTTGTCCAGCAGTGTATTTAAAATTGTTTTTAAGTTCTATATTTAATAAACTTTTTGTACATATGAAATGATCATCCTAAGTATCATCATATTTTTAAAAAGTAGCTTTTGATATTTCATGAATACCGGTAAGATAAGTAATTCAGGCAACTTAACGGTTCGATGTTAACTGACTCAAATTTATCTAGCAAGGTCTTTAAATGACTTAAGCCTAGGATAAGATCTACTATTCGAGCTCTGTATATGTTGTCAGTGGAATGGTATGTTGTTCGTCGAGCGACACTTTGGTCGACAGACTTTTCTTCGAAGTAACTTTGTCGAAAAATTTTTGTAGAAATTTTTTTGTAGAAAAGCATTTCGTCGACAAGACATTTTGTCGAAATTTTTTTTTGTAGAAAAGCATTTCGTCGAAAGTAAATTATTTTCTTCTTATTTATCTCGCCGTCAGCAGATAAGTTCAAAAGTATCTCCTAATTAACTTCGTCCCTTTGGTGCTGGTGGAAGAATTTCAGGACACTATTGAATAGAATTACATACTTTTCGTCGAAAAGTACTTCAAGACAAGGTGTGTAGTCCCCGAGACAATCCCGGATCCTTCAATTCTTTCACAGAATTGTTCAGAGTTAAGAGGACAGTGAATTTTCTTTCATACTCACGTTTGTAGTGCCCTCACCCTCACCCTTGCCTTCATCCTCACATTTGGAGTGTCTTGCATGAGTGTTGCTCTCACAGTCGTGCTCACTCTCACTCACCCTTGCCTTGACATCATGCTCACTCTCACATCCGGAGTACGCCTACATGGTCCTTGCCCTCATCCACACCCACACCCTCCATCTGAGTTTATTGATGAAGTGCTTTGTCGACGAAATGTTTTTCGACGAAGTGTCGTGTCGACGAAATGCTTTTCGACAAAATGTTGTGTCGACAAAAATTTTTCGACCAACTGCCTTTCGAAGAAAATTTTTCGAAGAATAACATGGTTACCTTGTCAGTGTATGACATGTGGTGCTAAGAAAGTTTAGCGGTCAAATATAACGAAAATTTAGTTTGAACATGCACTGAAACTTCCATCACATTTGAGTTTAATTGTATCCAAACAAAAATTATGTTCCTTTATCTTCCTCATTCATTATTTGGACTAATGTTTCAAAGTAGAGAAAGCTGAGGTCTACTCAAGGTGTGAGTATGGATGTGATAGAAGATACGAGCCTCACTCAGAACCCACACTTACACTGGAATTTGACATCTTTATCAGGTAGCATATGTAATTTATTGTAAATCAAATAAGACATTTATAGATCAGCTGTATTATAATACCAAATTGCCATCATAAATTTGGAAACTGTAACTATGTTCATAGAAATAATTTCCATCATTAGCATGTAGGCATGGATGAAGAGAAAAATCAGACCCAGAGTCAAATCTCATGCCTTACTGATTGTTCTTTTGGATCAATAAAGCTTTTTGTCATTTCGTTGATTAATAAAATTAAAGAATCGAGTAATTAGTGAAAATGTGCAAAGAATCCTCGAAGTCCATGTCACTTGCTCCGTACAAAAGAAAAGTGCATGACAAAAACTTTCTTCCTACATAAGAGAAAAAAGAAGGTGACAAACAGTATTGAAAAAAAAAGAGGTTCTACCCAGATTTGAACTGGGGTCGCTGGATTCAAAGTCCAAAGTGCTAACCGCTACACCATAGAACCACGGTGAAGGGAATCAGTATTATCTTTCTGTTTATTGTTTAATTGAAAATTTTTCATATCCGAAGAGTGTGAGTTTCGGATAAGGGTTCAGTATTTATTTTTATCTAAATACGTCCACAGTTACATTCTACTCTTCACCAAACAATTAGTAGTCTGAAATTGGCAACTTTCAGACTATTGATTGCATCCACGAGCAAGTTCAATAATATTAAGAATTTTACATCAAACCAAACATAAATAATTAACAATCATTTCTGGCAAAAAAATGCATCTTAATTAGATGCTACATTGTAATGACATAAAATCCTTTCAAATTTCTTCAAAGATTAGTGATCACTGAATCTATGGCAGAATAAATCGCTGGAATTATTTTTCATTCATCGCAGAAACCTAGATGAACAAACGTTCATTTATACTAATCCATGTACGATCCTTTCCTGCGATACTATGAATTAGTTCCTATCTTATTTCGAAATGATGACAGAGATGAATTAACTTTCATATTTTGGTCATTAATTGAAAGGAGGATAGTTTTTAATATGTATGCGAAAACTTTATAGTAACACTTATATTTATGAAAAATTCAACTAGTATGAGTGAAGAGAAAGCTCAGGCTACATCCACAGCCTGATTACAACGCTTAAGAACACTTGAATAATTTATAGATGAAATGTCAAAATGTTGTTGAAGCTATTGATAAGTGTTATCTGATTTGGGGTATTAATATTTTCAGCTGTGTGTTCAAAATTTTGTATTGTTAAATCAACGATTTGCAGATGTTTTTGAAGAAATGTAAGATCATCTAGTAAATTAAATTGTAATTTTTAAAAATTTTTTCATCATTTATTTCGCACCGTTTCATGAAACGAATATGCGAAGGAGGGATACAGAGGCTCTATTTATGAAGTCCAATGAAATCTTTCGAAGTCTTCTGAAACCTCTTAAAGTTTATCTGTCCAGGTGAAAGACCACATCGCAAAACCTATAAAAACATATTCAGTTCGGTTTTTGAAATATTATTGAAAGCGCTACAATGCTTGAAAGTTTCCATTTCTCACGCTTTTTTCCACATTTTCACCAACAGGATTTGTGTTACACTCATTTTTTTTTGAGAATTCTGCATGAGCTTCCATTTCAAAGGCAGTAAGTTTACTCCTACCTCTGCAGTGAATAAGACTCCATTCGTGCTTACTAGTTATTTGCGACAGACAGCGGTAGTATCTGACGTGAGAGTATCCTGATGAAGAAGAGAAGGTGTTGATTAGCACGGCACTAAGCGTTCAAGCGAAGTTTTGTATGTTTTTTGTTTCTGCCTTATTTCCGCTTCTACATAATTAAATTTTACTTGTTGTAAGTTTTGAATTGGAAAGAATTGTTTCGTTAATAAAAAAATATTAATCTTCGCGTACTCTAACTTTCGATGTGTGACTTAAAAGTCGACATATGCCAGGTGTCGCTTCGAAAGACGTCTTTCCTTCATAATAACCCAGATCCTACTGCTATCTGTCGCAAATGACTAGTAACCACGAACGGGATCTTATTCACTGCCAAGACTCTCGATTGTTATTGAGAATGGGAGGGGGCAGACATCGGCTATTTATTTTGCAGACGGTCCCTTAACGAAAAGCTTTTCAAAAATAGCTACTGAAAATTTCGTAGTTTTTCACAAAAACTGATGACCGAGGGGTTGGGATAGCATGTAGAAGGTCCCCGTACTCCCTCCAAGAGTGTGCGAAATCCTCAGAAAAATTGTATAAAAAGACGAAAATGTCTGAAAAGATTTATCAGGCAGCATACAATAAAAAAACTGTCCAGAAAAAACTCTTGGAAATTGCTTGGTTTTTCATAAAAAAGTGATAACCAAGAGGGAGATTGCAGCGTGTCACTTCCCGTGTTTCATAAAAACTCGTGATCGCAGCTAAGCGGGAAGAGTAGCTTTGTGAAGACCCCCCTACCTCCATCAAGAGTGAGCCAAATCTCAGAAAAAGTTCTGTGCACAAATGCAAAACCGGGGCTAAGGGAAGGATACCTTTGTGAATATCCTCGTACCTCTCCTCAGGGATAAGCCAAATTTCGGAAGAAAGGGTGGGTGTGGGTATCACTAAAGAGAATATTTATACACCAACCCACCCACACTCACACCCACACTCGAGATACTGTCGAGTTCAAACTGAACTTCGTTCAGACTACATAGCAAGGTACGCAATCTGGCGAGAAACTGCCGCAACCCTCTCACTAACGCACCCATAGCCAGAAAACATTCCTTTGAGTGTAACACTCAGCATAATGCAGGGTTAAAGCTACTAATCAGGTCCATCAAAGATATAAAAGTCAATCACGATTGTCTATTTCATAATGCACACTCCATACAAACTATGTGAAGTTACCAAGATTCTTGAATAACAAAAACATGAACTAGTCATTTACCAAACATAATTGAAGAAGAATATCACACAAGCCCACCGGCTGAAAGTTACTGTACATTATTGGAATCACTTTCGGACATCATCAAAAGCGTGCCTCCCATTTCTGTCTTTTGACTTCTGAAAGCTTCTATCAAGCTATCCATCAACTGAGAATGAGGTATGTGTAACTCCAAAAGGCCATTAGCATTGTAAATCCTGATTTTATTATCAACACTCGTGACAGCAATCGCTTGTGTAAGTGCTGCATACACAACTGTCGGAAGCCAAGCGTCATTTCCTGAATCGAAATAAATATTCATCAAATGTTCCGGAGCCATTGTTGCCAAACTGATGTTCTCAAACCGCTGCAAACATGAGTACAATTTCGAAGTGATCTCAGAATCCAAATTTTTTATAACTTTATTCGAAGATATCGCTTTCTCAAAAATCGTACTAACTAAGTCATGCCAATCATCACCTGCACCTTCAGATGCATTCAACACTGCAATGATGACCTCATTGATCGCTCCTTCTTCGATTATAGTTCCGAGTGTCGAAGTCGCCATCCATCGGACATATCTATCTTCATCACGCATTGCATTCAGCAGAGCAGTGATCACCTCATTGGTTGCTGCTTTTTCACACATGTTTCTGAGTGCTTCAGATGCCACATATCGGACATCTGCATCTTTGTCACGAATTGCATTCAGCAGAGCAGTAGTAACCTCATTGGTCGCTGCTTTTTCACCAATCTTTCCGAGCGCTTCAGACGCCGCCCATCGGACATATTTATATTCGTCACGAATTGCATTCAGCAGAACAGCGAACACCTCATTGGTCGCTGCTTTTTCACCCATCTTTCCGAGTGCTTTAGACGCCTGAAATCGGACATGTTGATCGTCGTCACGTATTGCGTTCAGCAGAGCAGTGATCATCTCATTGAGTGCTGTTTTTTCGCCCATCTTTTCGAGTGCTTCAAACGCCGCCCATCGGGCATCTTCGTTTTCGTCACGCATTGCATTCAGCAGAGCAGTGATCACCTCATTGGTCGCTGCTTTTTCACCCATCCCTCCGAATGCTGCCGATGCCTGAAATCGGACCTTTTGATCGTCGTCACGAATTGCATTCAGCAGAGCAGTGATCACCTCATTCGTCACTGCTTTTTCACCCATCTTTCCGAGTGCTTCAGACGCCACCCATCGGACACCTACGTTTTCGTCACGAATTGCATTCAGCAGAGCGGTGATCACCTCATTGGTCGCTGCTTTTTCACCCATCTTTCCGAGTGCTTCAGATGCCGCCGATCGGACATCTTCATCTTCATCATGCATTGCGCTTACCAGAGCAATGATTGCTTCATTGGTCGCTGCTTTTTCACCCATGTTTCCGAGTGCCTCAGACGCTCCCTTTCGGACATATTTATATTCGTCACGAATTGCATTCAGCAGAGCAGTGATCATCTCATTGAGTGCTGCTTTTTCACCCATCTTTTCGAGTGCTTCAAACGCCGCCCATCGGACATCTTTGTTTTCGTCATGAATTGCATTCAGCAGAGCAGTGGTCACCTCATTGGTCACTGCTTTTTCACCCATCTTTCCGAGTGCTTCAGACGCCTGACATCGGACATCTTCATATTCGTCACGAATTGCATTCAGCAGAGCAGTGATCACCTCATTAGTCGCTGCTTTTTCACCCATCGCTCCGAGTACTTTAGATGCCGCCCATCGGACACCTTTGTTTTCGTCACGAATTGCATTCAGCAGTGCAGTGATCATCTCATTGGGCGCTAGTTTTTTACCTATCTTTCTGAGCACTTCAGACGCCGTCCATACGACAAAACTATCTTCGTCACGAGTTGCGTTCAGCAGAGCAGTGATCAGCTCATTGGGTGCTGCTTTTTCACTCATCTTTTCGAGTGCTTCAGATGCCACATATCGGACACCTGCATCTTTGACACGAATTGCATTCACCAGATTCGTGATCACCTCATTGGTCGCTGCTTTTTCACCCATCTTTCCGAGTGCTTTAGATGCCACCAATCGAACCTTTTGATCGTCGTCACGCATTGCATTCAGCAGAGCAGTGATCACCTCATTCGTCGCTGCTTTTTCATGCATCTTTCCGAGTGCTTCAGACGCCGCCCATCGGACATCTTTATCTTTGTCATGCATTGCATTCAGCAGAGTAGTGATCACCTCATTGGTCGCTGCTTTTTCACCCATCTTTCTAAGTGCTTCGGACGCCGCGTTTCGGACATCTGCATCTTCGTCACGCATTGCATTCAGCAGAGCAGTGATCACCTCATTGGTCGCTGCTTTTTCACCCATCTTTCCGAGTGCTTCAGACGCCTGACATCGGACAAACTTATGTTCATCATGCATTGCATTCAGCAGAACAGTGATCACTTCATTGGTCGCTGCTTTTTCACCCGTGTTTCCGAGTACCCAAGACGCCACCGATCGGACAACTTCATCTTCATCACGCATTGCATTCAGCAGAGCAGCGATCACCTCATTGGTTGCTGCTTTTTCACCCGTGTTTCCGAGTGCCCAAGACGCCACCGATCGGACAGCTTTATCTTCATCACGTATTGCGTTCAGCAGAGCAGTGATCACCTCATTGGTCGCTTCTTTTTCACCCATCTTTCCAAGTGCTTCAGACGCCGCCATTCGGACATCTGCATCTTCGTCACGCATTGCATTCAGCAGAGCAGTAGTAACCTCATTGGTCGCTGCTTTTTCACCTATTTGTCCCAATGCCTTACATGCCTGGCTTCTAACAATTCGATCGTGATCGGAAGTTATAGCAGAAAGTATTTCTATTAATTTTGAGAGAGGGCTTGATATTTGAAGTTCGGAAAGGATATATGTTGTGTGTCGCTTGGCGTTGTTGTTTTGAGATTGCAACAGGTGAATGAACGAATTTTGAATGATTGTTGTGTTAATTAAAGCAGTGGCACGTTTAAGTGACTCTGAGAGATTATTAATAAGTTGGAATGCTTTGTGACTGGCGCATGTGGTTATCCAATGACATATTGACTTTTGATAAGCGGTTCTCTCAGGAAAGAGTGACTGATCAGAAAGCTCATTAAGAGTTTCAATAAGAAGATTTATATGCTGTAATCCTACAAGATCTAACGGCTCTTCGTTTATGGTTTTCCAAAATACGTGCATTGCCGAGTGGTAATTGGATTGGGCGAGAAGACCTGATGCAAAAATAAAGACCAGACGGAAGCGTTGATTGTACTTATTATTGTTTATAAAATCAATGGCGTTTTGCTTGTCGGAACTCTTGAGTAAGTTTCTTAAGTGTCGTGCAGCAAAGTATTCTTGGAAGCTGAGATGTAGAAAATAATGCTGTTGCTTTGTTGGGTTTTGCTCTCCTATTACTTTGTCCTCGTATGACTTCAGAATGCCAAAATTTAAGATTGATCGATATTTGTCTTTGGAGCATTCCAGTTCTTGTTTTGTTTCCGTGAGGAGCTCCGGTGGCAGGAGTATGCTGTGAGACTCCATTGCTTTGAAAGCTAAATGTTCTAGAAATGTCAATTGTGCGTTGCACTCCTCATAAACATCTTCTTTTTCCATATCTATGAGTTGTTCATGCTGTATATTCTGTTTTGTCAAGTGTCGTCGGCATAACCATTCTACGATATTATCATAAAGTACCGTCAGTGTTAATATTTTGGTTTTCGACCAGTCGTTATTACTCCAAATGCTACATATCAGTTCGAGATTCACGGGAATATGGGCAACACCCCAAATATTAGGATTTGACTTCAAGAATTGCAGAATTTTATTCGTTTCCACTGATGGATTGAGCATTTTGTCTGTGATTTGATCGAAGAACAACTCAGCATACTTGCCAATATTGTCATCTGTGAAGCCTATTATTTCCATTTTCACATCGTATGACAATGCGACAGCATATGGACGAGATGTTAAAATATGATGCTGTGTCTCCCGTATATGATCGAATACATCTTTCAATTGCTCTGGTATGTTTTGAGTAAATTCATCATAACCATCTAATATCCATAGAACATGGGCTTTGTTATATTGTTCTTCAAAGCGCTGTTTGTCTTCATTTAATAATTTATGAAATGGGAAATATTCTTTCAATATCAAATCGATTGGGAAATATTCTTTCACAGGCGGATAGCGATTTTTTGTCAACTTTCGCAAAATAATCAAAATAACTAGATTATAATCGGACCATAAATTGCCTTTCGCCCATTGGTAAGTAACATATTGACAAAAGGTTGATTTTCCAATTCCTGCTCGCCCAAGTACAAGTACTTTTTTCTGTTGATCTTCGCATTTCTGGAAAATATCCTTGACGTCAACTGAGGTCTTAACGCCGTAGATTTCTTCATAAGTACTAAGAATCCCAGCGTTGTGTTGTTTCAAACTTTGATCGTGCTCTTTTTCTTCTTCACTGATATGTTGATTCTGTTGCTTAAGTTTCTTCTCTTTTTCGTGCTGTTCTTTCGTTTCAACGGTGGCTAAATTGATGTAACTATTTTCAATCGGAAAACATTTCTCTTCGTTTACTATACGCTTGATCGTACTTTCTTTTAGATATTTTTGTCGAATGGTTTCGAACAGACTTGCTGGTGATGGTGTTTGCTCTATTGTAGGTTTTGAAGGTTCATTTTTTATTCTACAAATAAGTTCTTTTGCTAGCAATTCAATGCTCGAGTCAGAGTCGTCCTTCATTCTAATCTGAAGTTTTCCTGCAATTATATTGTTCAACCAAGGAGCGGGCTTCCATTTTGGATTGTTTTTATCAACAAGCATACATGGAATGATACGCAATTTTCCTGGTTCATTGTTTTTATCATATTCTGTTTCCAGATCAGCAGCTTGCTTTATTTCACGTTTACAATTAGTTGATTGCTCGTTATGTGGCGTCAGAAAACAACAAAAGACTGCGGCATTTGCTACTGCTTCACCCTGGCTAATCAAGAGATTGAAAGAAATTCAATTATTAGTGAAAGAAAAGTATTATGGATGAGTGTTGGTGTTGGAATAGGAATGGGGTGGGTGCGAGAATGTGGTGTGGGGTGTGAAGGTGGATGTATTTCGTTCACTCATACCCACACCCTCTTTGTTACTAACTATACATGGGAGGATACGTTGGTCCTGTGTTTGCGCATGCTCTAGCTCAAGTTTACAGTTTTTTGAATTTTCGTATTCAGATGTCATGAAACAACAGATAACTGCAGCATCGTTTACTGCTGCAGTTATGCTATTTATCGAAATGAGAAGCCCAGCTTTTAAAAAGAAATACTGCAGTGTTGTGATGCGTACCCTTCATAGAGCTCATCTTCCATGTCTTTGTCGGCAAACCATACCGGGATATTTTCGGCTAGCAGATTATTGTAAATCATTTTGACAACGTTCTTGCTTTTCCCATTGTATGAAAGCATAACATGTCTTCTTCCAGTAAGCGCCATTTATAAGTTTGCGTTTGGGCTTCAAATTTGATTGTCACTTTTGATAAATATCTAAAAACAGACGTTTGAAGATTATCTGCAATAAGCATTTCCTCTATTATAGGAAATACTTGAGCTTTTCAGGATTGGGCAGTTCACTAATGAGTCTTTACGTATATGTAACACTTCATTTTGAGTCATTTCTGTTTTTCCAATACAGACATCATCAATAATGAAGCTTCCAGATAAAAGAATTTCTTCGAAACTTTTAGGAATTGTAACTCAAGACTACAGTATTCGACTTCGCGACTGGTTGATATGAAACATGAACGTGTAGAAGATTTCATTTAACTGTTGAAATATTAAAATGACTTATCATGATGCCTCACCATTGTGAACTTATTATGTCAGAAGTGGAATCCATCAGAAGTGTATTCTCAATTTCAGACTAACAACAGAGAAAAATATTCAAAGGCCCTAACTGGAATGTAAGTTTTCCTGCTTTAGGTGTTCACCGTATCGTTAGCTATTTTCGAAACTTTTCTCAGAAAACAGTACTTTGTTTTTCAACGTTACATGAGAATGAAACATTTGAACGCTCGGCATAATTACATTAAAAAAAAATAAGTATTTGCAAACAAACTACTGTTCAAATAATCAGTTTTTTAAAAATAAATAATCATTGATATTTTAAAGAAACAAAATTTTTGTTTTATTTCTCTAATTGTTATCTTTTTTTTAATGCAGGGACATTAGGACATTGAATGATCCATAGAATGTTTAAAAAGAGTGATTATTTCAAATTATCAAAATTTTTTCAATGATTTTTTCTAATGCGGAGACATGGGGACATTGAATGATTGAAGAAATTTCTAGAAACATATCTTTTTCTGTATGAACTAAATATCTCCGATTTCTTTGTTTCTGTCGTTACGAATGCTTATAAATCAGATAAGTGAATAAAGATCAATAAAAAAATATCTCCGACCAAAAAAAAAGGAAGAAATATGGGTGGATGTTTATTCTAATGCTTTTTCTCATAAATCTTTTGAATCTTGATGCAACTAGTATAAAATATAATTTTCACAACAAAAAACTTTATTATTTAATTTAGAAAGAAAATCAATTAGCTCAATTAATAATTGATCATTATTTTTGTTTTATTTTTCATAGGTTTTTTTCTATAAACAAAGTGCGCCTTGTTAATTTTATTTACGGCAGTAAATCCCACCGCAGTAAATCCTGCATTCGCTTTTTTTCCTCAGAAATGACTAATACCAGTGTTTCTGAATGAAACAAAATATACAATCGTCAGTTACGTTTCTCTATGATAGACATTATGTATATGTGCGCCACTATAGTTCAGCATATCACTCGATGCTTGTAATACGTAGGGAAAGCTATAAATTGCAATAAATGGAATGCACAGAGAAAAAAAGGAAAAGTGTATTACAAGCGCAGCATGGGAAAACTAGACTTTTGACAAGCAATATTAGCACCACATGAAAATGTTTCCTACTGGAATTCTTTTTCTGACCTGTGCTTAGTTTCTAAAGGATTGCGTTCCATGCAGAATTCTATAAACTATCGAATGGTACCATTTTCGAAGGAGTTTCTCGGACGACAATCATCTTAGATGTACCTCGGGATGTGAGTGTGGATAGCGAGATAAATCTATCGTACATACATAGTTTTGTTATATCGCGTAATTGATTATGCCGGTAGCAAATCGGAACTGTGTGTTTCATAACTGATTGTCATTCCAGGATACCTTCATTGACACTTAGAATGACAGGCACACCCTGACAACCTCCATGGAAAATGGCACCATTCGATAGAGAATAAAATGATGCATCAAATGCAGTCCTTTAGAAACCTAAAATAGGTCAGAAAGCGAATTTGGGTAAGTAATATTCGAGTCTGGTTCTAATATCACTCTCATAAACCTTCATCGTGGTGCAAAAGTGTAAAACATGGCATTTACTGACAATCAATCATTGTAAACAAAGAAACTATCATGTATTAGAAGTTTTACACTTTGTGTATTTTATACTAGAACAGTGAAACTAAAAAGGACGTGTAAGTTTCACATTTCAGCCTAATACAAACTGCAATAATAAGGCATACATCAGTGGTAGATAAAAAAATTCTATTCAAGATTGAAATACTTACAACTAGCTTTTATTTTGTATGTGCATTTTTGTCGTCAAAGAAAAGCACAAAGAAACATTTATTTTTCAGATAGAAGAGTGACGAATTCTTTTTTTCTGTTATTATTGTTCGAACGAAACTCATTTCAATTCATTTTTAACACGTGAGGCCTCATCAATACTCGAATTATTTTTTCTTCTCTATTAACACCTATGTCATAATGAAAAGCTTTTTGCTGTTAGAGAAATCAGTTGTTGTGCATGATGTCATTAGTGAAGTGCCTGAAAGTGCCTATTTCTTTTATGAAAAGCATATCTGTGTTTACACGTTTCGATAGAGAAACGTGCTGCATAAGAGATCTTTTTTTCCTGGGTGTAGATGCAGTTGTGAGTTTTTTGTATGTCTGCTCTGCTCTTACAGCTACATGCTAATCATTCATACATATGCGAATAGTGAACACTGCAAAAATATACCTTGAAATGAAAGAATCATTGATCGATAATGTGGAGCGGTGTGGGGTGTGGGTGTAGATATGAACGTGAGAGAAGACACCCACACACCCATACCCCTCTCCCCACACTTCACACCTCACACCTCACACCTCACACCTCACACCCTCATCCCCTCACCCACATTCACCCACACCCCGGTTTCTAATTGTCTAGCAGATGAACAAAAGTCATGCTTCCACTTACGAGGGAACCTTTTCAACTGTCCAATCGCTTTTGAGTTCGAACTCAGTTTGAAAGATAGACCCCAGTGAGGTATGAAAAGGCCCAAAAGGATAAGTGCCCATAGGCCTTCTGTCCAGAGTTATAGGCATTTTACTGGATTTTTAGCCTATGGCACAGTATATACCAAAAAATCGAATGACAATATTTCGAGCTGAGATTTCGTCCAACGATAGGTCTATGTACCAATAGAATGCCCTGAAAATTTCAGCTCAAAAGAATGTTTCAATCTCGGGATATTAAACTCCCAAAAATCACGCATATCCCGCGAATGATGCTAGAATTTTTTGGCTTTTGGGTGTTCAATATCTCGAGATTGGAACATTCTTTTGAGCTGAAATTTTCAGGGCATTCTATTGGTACATAGACCTATCTTTGGACACAATCTCAGCTCGAAATATTGTCATTCGATTTTTTGGTATATACTGTGCCATAGGCTAAAAATCCAGTAAAATGCCTATAACTCTGGACGGAAGGCCTATGGGCACTTATCCTTTTGGGCCTTTTCATACCTCACTGGGGTCTATCTTTCAAACTGAGTTCGAACTCAAAAGCGATTGGACAGTTGAAAAGGTTCCCTCGTTAGACTATATACACTCACGTCAGTCTATCTTCACGTCATAGTCTGCCGTTAGGATACCCCTCAAATATTGAATGTTGTCCGTTTAGTTCTTCGAATCAATCTTTCATCTTCTTTTTTTATTATTTTTCTAATCTGCCGACTAGTCAAGACGTGATTAAAGGACATTTCTCTTATAGATGACTAGCCATAATGAGTATCTATTTCAATTTATTTCGTGCTAAGATATAACCAGAAAAACTCGACCTCTTGAAAGGCCTTGTCAAGATTTGTATGTGAACGTGAAGTGCCATATCATTGTTTTCAAAATAAAAATATTTTCAGACGTCAGCGTCTCTCTACTATTAAATATGTAAGATTCTTTAGTTGTATGTGTTAGTAATTCGAATTAAAACCATCTTAGAGTTCATAATCAACATGATGATGTTCCTTGTGTTTACTACTATACACAACGATTCGTAAAAAAAATATGCTAGTGAGTAATTATATAAAAATCCAGAATGATGCATCTGTATAGTTCTAAGTCCATTCTATTGGGTACTATCAACCATAGTTGATCTTTGTCTAGAAATATTTGAAAGAGAGAGAGAAGATACTTGCATTGCAGAAAGAACGATTTTTTTTTGTTTCTATGTAGGCTACGATGCATTTTGGCTAACAAAATACACATAAAAACGATTTAAATTGCTTAAGACTGTCAACAGCAAAACATTCTCGAATGGTTAAGTTTGCCTTCAGAAATCAATTGTTACGCCGAATAGAATTCACTCGTTTTTTTAGACACTTTGCAGAGCAACTCAGCGAGAAACGGTCAAGTTTCACGATTTGATTGCTCAATTCTTAATCGATTAATAATTCAATCCTCTATCAACTGAAGAAAAAAATTCATGATGAAAATTTCATATTTTCTGATGGTGATCTGCTAAGTAAAATAGTCGACGGTTGAAGAAACAATTATTGTAGTTATGTTTATGAAATGTTGAACATATTAAATAATCGCATTATTTCAATTGCGACCCAATAATTACTGTTGATTATTTCTGAGTCCGAGATCGTGACTCTCTGCCAGATAACTTGATGTAACGATAGCTAATCAGTGAAACAGAACGACCACATGCCATGCTTGCCTGGCCACATTGAATCGTCTCTACTTCCACGTCCATCCGCCATGTTTCTGTTTAGAAGCTGAAATCAGAATAGTATACTATTTATGCGAACATATGGGTGAAGGTATGCATTGGAGCACTGTTCTAAATTCTCGTTGTCTCTTCGGAGTTTTGAAAGTAGCGATCGTTTATACAAAATTAAATGAATATGTGGTTGATGTTAGTAGCGCACATTTCGTTGAACTCTTCAAAGAACTTAACAAATGAGTTAGTTTACTCAAGCGCCGGTGTTTTGACAAAATAAAAAAGTTTTTTTTTAAATTTTGTCATTATTTGCACGATTTTGAAAAAGAAAATAATATAAGCACTGTGATCATATATGCAACACTTAATCGCTTGTTTTTCTTTGTTAAGATGCTATGAGAACAAAAAGTTACCTTCTTTAACACAAAATCAGAATTTGGAAGCAAAGCAAATGGGTCCATGATCATCTTGAGGATTATTTCATAATATTAAGCTAAACCTTTTCCTGGAATAAAAACAAATCCCCTGATACAGCGTCCTAGCATATCACGACATTCCTGATGACCGTATGATTGGAGTCAATGTTTCGGTCTATTATTTCGAAGAAAAATAGTGAGTGTAAGTTTTAAATCGAAGTTTTGCCGGCTTCCCCCTCCTTTCTCCCCATTACAATCGTAACAAGTAGTGCTATATTGTAGCTTATGAACAGAGTTTCCACCTCTTCCACTTTTTGCCGAAGGTTTCCGCTTTTTCGGACAAAAGACTTTCATTTGATTATTCACAATTCGACATAGAAAAAAAAACTGTTATTGTTCAATAAATCGTGATCACTGACGTATATAGTCTGTCATCACAGTTATTAGCCAATCTGTTAACTTACTGGAACAACGTTAAATTTTTTGCTATGAACGAGAGACTACTTTCAATTTCTATTGATGAAGTAAAAACACCATTCTACGTTCAAGTAATAGCTAACTCTGCTGACCCATTTGTTTTTCCCTGCTCTATTGACACAGAAAAAGGACACAAATCCGAAAATTTAAACCACTTTTCTGTAACAAATGCATAAAACTGGATAATAACTGAGGATGAAAACAATGATGAAAATTGAAAACAGCAATAATAATGCTACAATCAGATGAACATAAATCTATTTCAGCCACAAAGGGGCTGCACTGACAAGCTTTTTTTTAGATCAAGTTTTTAGGTGTTTTTTTGTCGAAGAGATATACGCTATATTGCAAAGAATTCATTATTAGTGACAAATAGTGAGAAGATTTTGCGAAGAACCACTTTAAAACCGGAGTATATTTCAAGGTCTCAATATTTAAGAAAAAGTTTATAGAAGTGTATGATTTTCTAAAACGACATTTCAAGTTTTCTTTCCACATTGTCTTATATACAAGGTGTACATCAGATAGCTTAAATTACTGCATAAAAATCGTAAAGAAAAATTCATTATGAAAAATAATTTAGTGCAAACCAAGAATTTAAACAAGGATAGAGTTAGTTTCAAGGACAAACAACAACGACTGACTTAGACTTCGCTCAAATATCGATCTTTTAGTATGTTAAAACTGATCAGATAATAAAAAGTGCGATTATAGACGTGTGTACCTATGAGAGTGGGAGTTAGTCTGAGTTAAGAAGAAAAGTACATCTACCTTTACACATTGTTCAGGTAACAGAATTAAATGATGGGAGCCTCATTGATTTTCTTCTGCTCGTTGTTATAGTTTCTTCATCAGAATTTCTTTTTATTCATTAAGGAGATTGCGCCTTTCATCAAAGAAACGAAAGGCATTGCAAATCGAATGTAACAGTTGGTAAAATTATGATATATTCATAAATAAATATAAAATATCGTTCATAAGCGTTTTCGAATGTACTTCATTAACATTTTTATGCATTTATTAACAAATTTCTTACAATGTTGCACTACAAAAAAAGTAGACTTTTGCAATTGACAAAAATCAGACACTGCTGAACTATCAACAAAAAACCCATTCATTGCTAGCTTTATTGCTATATTGAAAATTGGTATCGTTTCCAAAATAGTTCAAATAATATTCGTAAATATTTCTAAATTCTGAAGCTCCAACCAAAGTAAAAGTTTTATTAATAGCATTCTTTGTAATACCACATTGAATTAATGATTTAAATATGTTCATTGACTTAACACTGGTATAATTGCCCACAATACCAATGCCTATAAGAAAACAAAACAATATGATTTAAAATCTCGAAATGCTAAATTGAAAAGCAATAGAAAACTTCAGCAATAAAATCCTTATATAATCATACACATTGAAATTTATCTAAGATTTTAATTACTTCTAATAAAACTATAACGAGCTCAAAATCAAATTGATAAAACACTAAGATCTGTTATTCTAGGAAGTCGAAAAAAAGAAGTTTTCTTACTTAATGATCTGTCATTGTAACCTCTACAATGTGCACCAATATATTTTCATCCTCTACCTTGATAAATTTCTTGTTGGTCATGATTATCATTACATATGATAAAATTATAACAAATATCAGACCAGCCTAATGTATACATGTGATGATGTTGAAATCCTTTTATTTGTTTAATACAATCTTGTTGATTCCTAGGTGAATAAGAATCATTTATTGGTCATATTACAATATGCGTAACCGGAAATGTTTTTAAATTATCATGATCTCTAGACGGACGTGCATTCCAGCTCGATCGATTTACTATATTGGGACAACCTATAAGAAATGAACATTAACCATGGTTATTTGATACTTGTTCATCAAAGAATGAGTTTTAGCATTGTTTTGAAAATAATAGTTTACCTCTAACTATATCCAGTTTTATGGAAGTGTTAACTACATTATCAAATTTACATATTTTTTCAAGGTTCATGAAATACAGAATTAGTGAAATTGACTGCTCTCCACTCCTTGTGATAACTACCGAGAAATTACCACCGGAATTTTCTTTAGAAAGTACTATGTCATAGTGTATTGTATCAAAATGAGGAATATTAAGTTTATTAAAATTGACAGAAGTGAATCATTCACGATGATTCGAATTTGGATAGAAAACAGTCTCTGCAATCATTTATAGATGGAACCAAAAATTGTAAGCGGTACCGCTGCTTCTGATTAGTACCATAGTGTACCGATAGCAGCGCAAACAATCGTGTGGCATAAGCCATCTAAACTCGCAATTAATGATGGAGCCAGGAATCGGGCTAGTTGGATCTCAGATCCAGGTTTCGCTACTGCTCACAGTCAGTGATTATACGTGCCAGTACGAAAAGAGTGAATTTTAATCAATTTGCTTAGAAGTCAGGAAAAACATTTCGTAGAACTTTCGACATTTTTGTGGGTGTGAGTGTGAGTGTGGGGTGTCGGTGTGAATGGGTGGGTGTGGGTCCACAGAGCATTAACATCCACATCCACACCCTTAAAGTACTTCCAAGTATTTTAAGGTACTTTAAAGTATTTTAAGGTACTTTAAAGTATTTTAAAGTACTTCCAAGTATTTTAAAGTACTTTAAAGCACTTTAAAGTATTTTAAGGTACTTTAAAGTATTTTAAGGTACTTTAAAGTATTTTAAAGTACTTCCAAGTATTTTAAAGTACTTTAAAGCACTTTATAGTATTTCAAAGTACTTCATTGTACTTTATGGTACTTTAAAGTACTTTACGTACTTTATGTACTTTAAAGTACAAAAGTACGATGTTTCCCCCTTGCATTTAACCGTCCGCTCCCTCGCTCCTAATGAAAAATCTAGTTTCTTCTAACTAGCTGCCAGATATCGTAATGCTGAGCAGGTAGTCATAGTGCTCATAAAAGAGGGCATGTATCTTCCTTTTAGTAACACACACATCTCACACCCACACTCTGTGGATCGTTATCTTCGAGAGTCGGAATCTGAGGAACGTTATTCAATCGAGGTAATTAGTTCTTGATTGATCGAATCAAGACAGAAATAAAAGACATAAAGGTATCGAGTTACCGCTCTCCGATTTCCAATTTATATATTGTCTTGTGCGAAACACTGACTTCATGTAACGCCGTTTGCGCGACACCATAGGTCCACATCCACCCCATTTATTGACTCTAAAAACTAATCAGTCTTATTCTATGAGATATATGTATTTAAAACGTATATAGCCTGAAAAGAAAGAATTGTTGAAATCTTTTGAATCTCATCTGATATTTTTCATTCGTCAAAATTAATTAATGTCAATTAAACAAATATAGGAATGAAGAATAGACAAACAATCCAACAAATGCAAAGAAAACCTTTCATTTATATTTATGCATATTAATTAATATTTATTTCGGGTAAATGTATAAAAATAAAAAATAAATGTAACAATATTTAATTATTTTACATTCATAGTCATCAATATTATTTTCGATACAATGTGTTGTTCTTGATCGATAAGATTCATTTCCATTTACTAGTTCATAATGATTATTACTATTATATTATTGTTTGTAATAATAAAAGAATACAACGATGCACATTATTATAGCTTGAATTGAGGGTGTGGGTGTGGCTGAGTGTGGGCGTGTGTGAGGAAACACACCCACACCTAATCCCCTCCCCCTTATATTGTTTTTCGTATTCCATTACTTCATCATCATCAACAGAATGTTTATCTGTATTGTGGTAGTGGATTTCATAAATCTCACTATCTTCACTACCGACATAACGTGTTTTTAATGTCACAATCATAACTTAATCGAATACACAAAAGAATTGATATTTGTTTTGTTCCTATCCTTCTAGGATGAATATATCGAAAGAAGCTGCTGTTGACAAAATCAAGGAGAGTAACATTCAACCCATTGATGGCAATACAGATGCCATCAATGAATGCATGCGCTGTCATTTGCACAAGTTGGCGAAGATGGCTACAATCAAGTCAAAGAAAAACAATGCTATAGTTGCTGCACACCCAACCAAATTAGCATTTGTAATTTTCTTTGACAATGGAAGTAAGATAAAAAAATTGCTTAGACTAATCTATCTATTATTTTAGTCATCGAGCAGAAGAGACCAAAGACACATCCGGCATCTCCAGTTGTACAACCTCGCTCACCGGTGACTCCGACGTCGTTACCATTGGTTTCAACTCCTCCAGTGATTCCAACACCTTCACCAATTTTACCACCTGTTCCACCAGTCTTACCTAGTCTACCTGCGCTACCAAGTTCACCTACTCCATCTCTCTTATCTCGACCATCAACTTTACCATCTCAATCACCAGCTGCTCAAGTACCAATTCCAGGCAAATTATCAATTATCCACTCACCTTTCTCACAATCGTATATGCAACAATAGTGTCATTCAATATAATCATAGACAGTCTTCTTTTATTATCAACACTATTAAAATTTTATGTTTCAGGTCCATCTGCACAATAAACTCCACCAACAATTACTAAGGATGCTCTATCGACCCTAACTAAAGTCATGGACCGGTGAATCATAGTCTTCTATGTTAATATGTCGTTTATAATTGACAATTTACTTACTTTAGGTTGAATGTCTCATCTAACTCATCCATATCAGATGAAGTTCGTGTTTGTACAATCAACCGAGTGAGTAGAAGTTCGTCTCTCTTCTAAACAAGAAAGAAATCTTTGTTCTAGAAAAATCAATATTTTACGTGTGTAAATGAATTCTTTTCAAAATCACAACATTCGAAAGTCTTCTGTTTCTGCAAAAGAAAAATACGTGTGACAGAAAAAAATTCTCCTAACTAAGCTTGTGACAGCTCCAGTTCTACACCTCACAACATCAGAAACAAAGACATGGTACAGAGCTTCAGCTTCTATGTGGTGGGCTAAATTACCAGCTCACATCTTCTGATCCTATTACTATCGATAGAAACGGGGTGTGGGTGTGGGTGTGGGTGTTCTGTTCACTCACGCCCAACACTCACACGCACACACCCTACATATCGTCGTTGATTCTTGTGAAGATTGTCTTTATTGATGGTTGTTTTATTCAACTTAATGCAATTCTATGTTACCATTTGTTCGTCAAATGTATCTACGTTACCAGTGATCAATAATAAAGTAAATGAATCCTATTAATATGTTTTGATTAAATGAATAATAGTTACATTCATTAAATACTTTTTGTTTTGTAGAAAAAACTTCAAAATTTAAAATATTTTGTGCTAACTCATAAATCAGTGTTATTGGTGCGTAGGATATCTT
>CAJNOL010003633.1:0-20928 GCA_905250125.1 Rotaria sordida
CCAACTTTACTTTATCCGATAAAGTAAAGTAGGATTACTTTACTTTATCCAGTAAAGTAAAGTAACCCAACTTTACTTTACTTGATAAAGTAAAGATAAAGTGCCACCCCTAATTGAGATATCTGTGATTGACTATATCTCAATGGATGTGTGTGACCCGATGAAAGCTTAATTTTAGACGTCTGTTAATCACACACTAAAAAAAAAGAATTGAATTTTTCTCCCAATAACCTTTTCGAGGGTATATATATGAATGATTTTCTATGTAGAATCATTCAATTTATTGAATCAAATACTAATAATTTTTCTTTATATTTTAGACCAATATCGACGATACCAAAGAAAACAAAACAAGACAATACAATGCAATTAAAAAAATGTAGGTATAAGTTTTAATCGTTTTTCTTTTTCTTTTTTCTTATTGATTTGATTCTTTTTATACATTTTTTTTGTTATAGTTATTAAATTTTTCAAGTAAGTGGATTTTTTTTTAATTAATTTTTTTTCTTGATTTTAGGTATTGGAAAGTCAACGAAACAGATAATAGTGAGGTAAGTTATTCTTTTCTTTTCGATACATTTATCTGCAATTAATAATTTTTTTTTCTTTTAGTCCTCAACATCATCGTGCCGTCTTTATCGTCGTCCAACACCAAAATACGCGAGTAATTATTATTATTATTTTTTTTTTGAGATGAGATTGAGCGAGGTTAGGGTGAGCCTTAGCATAGTGAGTGTTAGTGGGAGATGAGGATGAGTTCTGCCCGTTGAGGGTTAGGGTTTCGTCTTTTATGAAGGACTTCCGGGTAGTCCCTAAAAGCTCGGCCAGGAACTGTCTTGGTGTCCGTGGCACACGACCAGGCTTATTCAGACTCATTGACATATCTCTCGCGGGGAGGGTATGAATGATATGAGTCTGTCCTGTGCGTGCATGAGCGTTACGCTCGCCACGGCTCCACCAGGATGGTTCCTGGTCGCGCGCGCGCGAATAGAATAAGCCATTCATTTCATCAATTCAATGCAATTTATTTGAAACGAAAGAAACGCAAAAAAAAATCTATCACGATGAGTCTATTAGATTGAAAAGTATTGAACACGATGATTGTAATGATCGACGACATAGAGATTGCCATGTCGATCGAAGGACAAACCCACGGGACCGTTGAACTGATTTGCTCCTTCTCCGTCACCATTTCCACCTACAATGACAGTGCCCTGTTTCGCTCCTTTAGGCCAACGTATCACTCGATGATTATTCGAGTCTGCCACATAGATGGTACCCAATGTATCGACGAACAGTCCATTAGGATACGACAATTGTGTCAGAGCATTCCCTGGGCCTTGACCTCCAGCGACGACAATTCCTTCTTTTGCACCTTGATTCCATTTCATTACACGATGATTGGTGTAGTCTGACACGTAGACAGTCTGTTGTTGATCGACAAAGATGTAGGTCGGCCCGTTGAGTTGATTGAGACCAGCACCTTGACCATTGCCACCAGTCACAATAGTTCCATTCTTGTCTCCTATTTGATATCGTCTTACTTCATATTTTACGGGGTCAGAGATGTAGAGATATCTCTGATTATCCATGGTCAATCCCCAACACGAGATGTTGTCGACGAGGATTTCTCCTTGAGTTGTGCCACTACGACGAGACCATTGTACGACTCGTCGATTCTCCGAATCACAAATAATGAGACTATCCGTCTCTTTGTCAATCAACACATCGGTTGGACCATTCAATTGATCCAATTGATTTCCTTCGCCATTGCCACCAGCTACTACTTGTCCATTCGTATCACCCATCTTCCGTTGGATGATACGATGATTGGAGCGATCAGCGATGACCATCGTTTGATCATCATCAACGAAGAGACCATGAGGCCAGTAGAGTTGATTGGTGGAATTTCCATATCCATGGCCTCCAGCAACAGTCACCCCATTCTGTTTCCAACGGGCATCGACTGGAATATTGGGAATTACTACAATGAACGAAAAAGAAAAGAAATTGTCGTTATCGAAGGGATTCTGTCTCTCGTGAGAGCAAGCGCTACAAATATGACATTCATCTTTGAGAATGCTCATTCCACAGATAAAAATTCAGAAGTCTTTTCCTAGCTTTCTATGAGAAAAAAAGGGTTTGGTAACGACCCTTACATCTATGTTACTTCTAGTTTTTGCTAAGATCTTTTTGATCATAAAAATAACACCTGGAGATTGTTGTAAGGAGGTTCTCAAAGAAAGAGTAATACAAAGTCCATGTAAGTTTTTGATAGAAAAACATAAGGATCTGAGGATTTTTTTCAGAATTGCAAGAATTCAGAATCTTTTTGGCAGAATGATCATTTATATGAACATCAGAGAAGATTCTATATGTATCTTGTGAGAAGAATATCGAATTGTTGAACAACAAAACATCAAACCTAATCCCTATGCTTTTTAGGAAACCTTAAGGTTACATGATTTTCTGTATGATGAATGTAGATCTGCCGAAGAATGTCCTAAGTACTTGCATAGAGAATGCCGGTGAAATTTTATAAGGCTTTTGATAAGTTATGTGAATCTGTTCGAAGAACAACCGTGATGTACTCTGAGTAAGATCATGAGAAGGCTTGGACACAGGCGAAACTGAATAAAGTTGAGAGGATTTCACGTGAATCTATGTAATCTGAGAGGGTTTCTACTTTTGCAAATGTTGAAAAGATGGATGTCAATCCTAACGGAGTTCTCCAGTGACAAACATTGGGATCTATGGATTTTATGGGATTTGAAAATCTAAAAATAATGAGTATCTTCTATGAGGATCATGCTATAACCCTTATGTAGTACTTGTTCTGAGAAGTCTTCTGTAAGCTCGCATATTATAGATATGTTCAGGAGGATCTGAAGAGTAAGTATTTTGAAATGGTTGATATCAGAGATGGGCAGTTTCAACTCCGAAGTTGATGCTTTTTCTCATCAGAGTGAAAATGGAGTTGGAACAGGACAGAATGGAGGTGCCTATCTTTAAATTTTATGAGACAGTTTATAAAACAATAAATTAATATGCTACTAATTTATATCAGTCGTAGATTTAATTATGTTCAAAAACTTATGTGTATTTAAGAGTGTTTTGGCAGAAGTTCAGTTTTGTAAAATCCGACTGGAATTGAAGTTAAATTGAAGTTGGAGTAGGATTTTAGAAAATAGGGCTGGAGTTATGTGGAGTTGGAGGAAGACAGAGTGTAGTTGCTCATCTCTGTTTAGTACACAAATGTCGATCCTAATCAATACCCAGGATAACTTCTCTGGAATATTAGGAATTACTACAATGAACGAAACAGAAAAGAGATCATCATTATTGAAGAGATTTTTGTCTCTCATACATGAGAAAGTACTATAAATGAGACAGTGTTTCTGTAACGTAGTCTTTAAAAAAAAGGACACCGTAAGGAAATGCTTTCGATGTCGAGGAAGAGAAAACTGCTTAACATGAAATTCGAAGGAGATTTCTATGTTGTAGTTTAGTATTAGAATTTGAAAAGGAAATCTTACGATTCTTCCAGTGATATTCAGCTCATTTTCGTATGATATAGGATGTTCGAAAGAAGAAAAAAAATGATGAAATGTAATATCAAGATGCTTAAAGTCGTGTGCACTTTAAGTTTTTCATGATAGAGGTTGAAAAACGATCTCTATAATACATTAATTATGATTTGTGTCTAAGCCGCTCTTTTAATTGTATAACTTTTTTTTTTTTTATAAAAGTCAATCCTTTTTTCAATTAAACATAAACTATCATTCGTCAGCCATGTTTGATACTTGTGATACAATATCATCTTAATACATTAAGTAGTTTCATTAGACTAAAAAGACTTTCAATAAAATGATGAAAACTCGTTATAGTTTTATCAAAAAAGTTTTTTTGATTTTTTCCAAATTCTAAATTGTTTTTAGATCTGTTTTCTTAGTAACGAAAAGAAATTATTATCATACTTAAACATATTTGTTAAAGCAATAATGAAAATACGAACAATAATATCGAATCGATATAATATAGCTTACAAATTCTTTCGTAGAATTTCTTAACCTACATGATATAAATATATTTAGTTTGTTTTTCGATGATTTTCTGAATGACATTCGAATCTACTATTATCATAATAATATAACAGTAAATAATTTCTAATATCGAAAAAAAATATCATTTTTTTCTCGCTAGAAATTCTAGAAGCTCTGAAAAGAGTCTATGAGCGGATATTTATTTAATCAAGTTTATTAATTTGAAGCAAAAAAATTCTTGAAAATGACCTCAAGTAAAAAAAGAGATGTTCCCAGATTTTTTTAAATGTTTATAAGATATGCAATCTACTCACGAGGGAACCCCACCAACTGATTAAAAGCTTTCTGACTCATATTTACACCATAAGTAGTGCTTAGTGAGACTAGATGAATCCTAAAAGGATTTTCTTGAATGGGCCTATTTGGCTAAGATATGAACATTTCAAGTTTAAGGACGAAAATGTAGGGAGATTGTCTGTTGTCCATGAATTACAATGCTAACATATATCAATATATACTTTTTTTGTTGAAATGCTCATCGATAAATCGTGGAGCTGTTGAAAAAATTATGCTATGATGTTTATTTGATGATATAGCTGCTACATAAAAGAAACACCAAGATGGTAGCGAAGAGTCATGTAATCAATCGCCTTTCATCACGTGTAGTGGGTGTTGAAAAGATCTATATTTTGCTCCTTTTTTCGTTGGTTATCACACTCACTAAACTATTACGTACAAACAGCTAACAACTCGTGTTTCAGTTGTCCTGACGATTTTAGTATTTGTTTTAACTTTTCTATCTATTACACCAGCGAATAAAAAGGTTTCAGGCATGTCTACACCACTCTCAGGATGATTTCGGAGAAATACGTAAAACACTTCAATCTATAAGTATTTTGAAAAGTAGATTTTTCTTTTGACACATTAACATTATAATTCATGCACAACGACCAATCTATCTACATTTTCATTCCTAAACTTGAAATGTTCATATCTTAGCCAAATAGGCCCATTCAAGGAAATCCTTTTAGGATTCATCTAGTCTCACTAAGCACTACTTATGGTGTAAATATGAGTCAGAAAGCTTTTAATCAGTTGGTGGGGTTCCCTCGTGAGTAGATTGCATATCTTAGAAACATTTTAAACAATTTGGGAACATCTCTTTTTTTACTTGAGGTCATTTTCGAGAATTTTTTTGCTTCAAATTAATAAACTTGATTAAATAAATATCCGCTCATAGACTCTTTTCATAACTTCTAGAATTTCTAGCGAGAAAAAAATGATATTTTTTTCTCGATATTAGAAATTATTTACTATTATATTATTATGATAATAGTAGATTCGAATGTCATTCAGAAAATCATCGAAAAACAAACTAAATATATTTATATCATGTAGGTTAAGAAATTCTACGAAAGAATTTGTAAGTTATATCATATCAATTCGATATTATTGTTCTTATTTTCATTATTGCTTTAACAAATATGCTTAAGTATGATAATAATTTCTTTTCGTTACTAAGAAAACAGATCTAAAAGCAATTTAGAATTCGGAAAAAATCAAAAAAAAGTTTTTTTGATAAAACTATAACGAGTTTTCATCATTTTATTGAAAGTCTTTTTAGTCTAATGAAACTACTTAATGTATTAAGATGATATTGTATCACAAGTATCAAACATGGCTGATGAATGATAGTTTATGCTTAATTGAAAAAAGGATTGACTTTTATAAAAAAAAAGTCATACAATTAAAAGAGCGGCTTAGACACAAATCCTAATTAATGTATTATAGAGATCGTTTTTCAACCTCTATCATGAAAAACTTAAAGTGCACACGACTTTAAGCATCTTGATATTTTATTTCATCATTTTTTTTCTTCTTTCGAACATCCTATACGATACGAAAATGAGCTGAATATCACTGAAAGAATCGTAAGATTTCCTTTTCAAATTCTAATACTAAACTACAACATAGAAATCTCCTTAGAATTTCATGTTAAGCAGTTTTCTCTTCCTCGACATCGAAAGCATTTCCTTACGATGTGCTTTTTTTTAAAGGCTAGGTTACAGAAACACTGTCTCATTTATAGTACTTTCTCGTGTATGAGAGACAAAAATCTCTTCGATAATGACTATCTCTTTTCTGTTTCGTTCATTGTAGTAATTCCTAATATTCCAGAGAAGTTATCCTGGGTATTGATTAGGATCGACATTTGTGTACTAAACAGAGATGAGCAACTACACTCTGTCTTCCTCCAGCTCCAATTTAACTTCAATTCGAGTCGGATTTTACAAAACTGAACTTCTATCAAAACACTCTTAAATACACATAAGTTTTTGAACATAATTAAATCTACGATTGATATAAATTAGTAGCACATTAATTTATTGCTTTATAAACTTTCTCATAAAATTCAAAGATAGGCACCTCCATTCTGTCCTGTTCCTACTCCATTTTCACTCTGATGAGAAAAAACATCAACTTTGGAGTTGGAATTGCCCATCTCTGATATCAACCATTCCAAAATACTTACTCTTCAAATCCTCATGAACATATCCATAACATGCGAGCTTACAGAAGACTTCTCAGAACAAGCACTACATAAGGATTATAGCATAATCCTGATAGAAGATACTCATTATTTTTAGATTTTCAGATTTTGACAGAGTATCTTATTTAGTCACCAAGATTCTCTTTCAGGACCCTAATACAATGGTTTGAAGATGGTGTTCATCAAAAGTTAAAAATAGCATTTTAGAACACTTTCTTTTCAAAGCCCATAAAATCCATAGATCCCACTGTTTGTCGCTGGAGAGCTTCGTTCAGATTGACATCCATCTTTTCAACATTTTCAAAAGTAGAAGCCTTCTCAGACTACATAGATTCGCGTGGAATCCTCTCAACTTCGTTCAATTTCGCCTGTATCCAAGCCTTCTCATGATCTTACTCAGAGTACATCACGATTGTTCTTCGAGCAACTTGACATAACTTACCAAAAGCCTTGTAAAATTTCACCGGCATTCTCTATGCAAATAGTTAGGAGATTCTTCGGCAGATCTACATTCATCATACAGAAAATCATGTATCCTTAAGATTTCCTAAAAAACATAGGGATTAGGTTTGATATTTTGTTGTTCAACGATTCGATATTCTTCTCACAAGATGCATATAGAATCTTCTCTGATGTTCATATAAATGATCATTCTGCCAAAAAGATTCTGAATTCTTGCAATTCTAAAAATATATCCTCAGATCCTTATGTTTTTCTATTAAAAACTTACATGGAACTAGCATTACTCTTTCTTCGAGAACCTCCTTACAACAAACTCCAGGTGTTATTTTTATGATCAAAAAGATCTTGGCAAGAACTAGAAGTAACATAGATGTAAGAATCGTTACCAAATCCTTTTTTCTCATAAGAAATTAGGAAAAGATTTCTGAATTTTCATCTGTGGAATGAGCATTCTCAAAGATGAATGTCATATTTGTAGCGCTTGCTCTCACGAGAGACGGAATCCCTTCGACAACGGCGATTTCTTTTCTTTTTCCTTCATTGTAGTAATTCTCAATATTCCAGCCGATGCCCGATGGGCCCAGAATGGAGTGACTGTTGCTGGAGACCATGGAAGGGATAGTGCCACCAATCAACTAGACTGGCCTCATGGTCTCTTCGTTGATGATGATCAAACGATGATCATTGCTGACTACGACAATCATCGTATCATCCAATGGAAGATGGGTGATACGAATGGGCAAGTTGTAGCTGGTGGCAACGGCCAAGGAAATCGATTGGATCAATTGGATCGACCAACTGATGTATTGATCGACAAAGAGACGGATAGTCTCATTATTTGCGATACTGAGCGAGTCGTACGATGGTCTCGTCGTAGTGGCACAAGTCAAGGAGAAATCCTTATCGACAACATCGATTGTTGGGGATTGGCCATGGATGATCAGAGATATCTCTACATCTCTAATACCAACGAAAATGAAGTAAAACGATATCAAATAGGAGACAAGAATGGAACTCTAGTGGCTGGTGGCAATGGCGAAGGTGCTGGTCTCAATCAACTCAACTATCCGACCTTCATCTTTGTCGATCGACAACAGACTGTCTACGTGTCAGACAACAACAATCATCGTGTAATGAAATGGAATAAAGGTGCAAAAGAAGGAATTGTCGTCGCTGGAGATCAAGGCGGCGGGAATGCCCTGACACAATTGTCGTATCCTAACGGACTGTTCGTCGATACATTGGGTACCATCTATGTGGCAGACTCGTCGAATCATCGAGTGATGCGTTGGCCTAAAGGAGGGAAACAAGGCACTGTCATTGTGGGTGGAAATGGTCAAGGAGAAGGAGCAAATCAGTTCTACAATCCGACCGGTTTGTCCTTCGATAGACATGGCAATCTCTATGTCGTCGATTATGGGAATTTTCGTGTTCAATGCTTTTCAATCTAATAGACTCGTCGTGATGGATTTTTTTTGCGTTTCTTTCGTTTCAAATAAATCACGTTGAATTGATGAAATGAATGGCTTATTCTATTCGCGCGCGCGCGACCAGAAACCATCCTGGTGGAGCCGTGGCGAGCGTAACGCTCATGCACGCACAGGACAGACTCATATCATTCATACCCTCCCCGCGAGAGATATTTCAATGAGTCTGAATAAGCCTGGTCGTGTGCCACGGACACCAAGACGATTCCTGGCCGAGCTTTTAGGGACTACCCGGAAGTCCTTCATAAGAGACGAAACCCTAACCCTCAACGAACAGAACTCACCCTCGTCTCTCACTAACACTCACTTTTCTTAGTCTCACCCTAACCTCTCAATCTCACTACCTATTCTCATCTCAAAAAAAAAAGAATTACTGACCGTGTCTGATGTTGATGACGCGATGATATTGTTAGCTGAAAGGAACAGAAAAAAAAATTTAATCAATATTATTTAATGAAATAGAATGAGATGACTTACCCTAATGTTATCTTTTTCTTCATTGTTTATTCCCTAAAATAAAATAATAAAAAGATCAAAGGAGGCCTTACCCCACCATCCTTATGATCGTAAAATTAAAAAAAATAAAAAAAAAGTTAAACTGATACCTTCATTTCATTTTATTGTCTGGTTTGTTGTTGAATTGTTTCATATTGTTTTGTTGAAGCCAATCTAAAACAGAAAAGAAAAATGATTATTATTTGATTCAAAAATTTGAATGATTTTACATAGAAAATTCCTCTCTTCACATATATTTCTTTTTTCTTGCCTTTCTCACTTGTTAACATTAACATATATAATGATTTATTTATGAATTTTTTTAGATTGTATCTCATTTGGAATGAAAATGAAATTGTTTTGTTTATTTTTATTAATGATAATCAATAACAACATTTATGTATAATTATTTTATTTGTTATGATAAAATACAAAATATATTACATCAGACGAACTATTACTTAAGTGGAACATACTTAATGTAAAAAACTGTTGATTCAATTCCATAGACTGTCGAAAAAAACAAAACAATGGAAGTTTTTAAACACTTAAATTTTTACAATAATATTCTTTTTAGATGAACATATCTAAATATCAACAAAATTTTAGATCAAAATAATTCATTACAGAAGTTTGAAAACATCTTTCTTTGTTAGGTGGATTTATTACAACAGAAAAGAATGAAACAAGATATATTCTTCTTTTGAATAAAAATTTATTTATATCGACATATCTATTCTATACACATCAAGATCAACAATTTGTTATTCATGTACAAGTATGTATTAAACAATAAAGAAAAAAGATTAAAAAACGTATATATAATAATGTTTTTAGTGATTTGGAGAATTTTATGTTTAATGAATAATGTTGATAAATCCATGTGGACAATTAATTTAACTAATAATTATATAACAACATCGTCAGATTTCTTCATTATTATTATTTTCATTATCAACATATGATTAATAGTCCATTACTTGATTTATTATTCAATACAGCTATTAAAACGAAAATATGAATTAATACTATACCAAATTCGGAAACATTTTAATATTAATAAAAATGAGTATGTATTAGATGACAATATTGTTATAAAGAACAAAATATTAACATATATAATTAGTATTTAATTGGAATGAAATATAAGAGAAATCGAATGAAAATTAATATTAATTTTACAATATTATTAAATATTATTCAAATAAGATAATTATTCAACGAAATGTATTTTACTAGTTAAAAAAAACAATTATAGCGTCTGTTGAGTTACTTATGAAAATATTCTGTTGTTAATAGACTCGGCCAATGTTATTGTCGCAAAAACCATATTTGCAAAAACAAAACATCATTAAATGATTAAATACCAACAGACTCGATATTTTTCCAAGATTTTTACTCGTCATGTACTTAAGAAAAAAATCTATGTGTACTTTTTCTATAAACATTATTTGATTGTTCGATACGATAGCAAAGTCTGAATACGAACTCGCTTCTCAGCAATTAAACAATAGTTTTCAAAAAGAAAGCATAAATCTTTTTCTGCTTGTTTATCAGTCGAATAAAACCATTAGAAAAAAAATATATCGAGCCTAACGAGATTTAATGTTTTTGATGTATTTCAATTTTCATAGACTATTATGGAATTCTTCTCGTGCTAAACCGGGGTCGCCAGATCGAAAAGTTAGAAATCGAAATGTTTTAACCAAAATTCGAAAAAATTCGGAAGTTTTTATATTCTACTTCGGAAAAAGTTCGGAAAGCGGTTGTTTTACTATCAAATATATATACCACCTTTCTTATGGACATGTGTGTTGCTCTATCAACATTTTGTGCAAAAATTGTTGCCGATATACTTATTTCTTTCTTCAATCTCACTTAAATTCACATCTGAATCATCATCTTCATCATTCATGGCTGAATTTAATTCAGGATAACAAGAGACAATTTTCATGTAAAATAATACTTTTCTAAACTTAAAGTTCAGTCCATGTCAAAGAAGTTATTGATTCAAATGACATTTTTTTTAAACAACACAAAGTATTCATTGAGTTCGGATATATTTTAAATTCAAACGATCTTACATTATAAATAGTCTCAAAATTGTATTATGGAATGATTACAGTAGAACAATGACAGCGCAAGAATTGCTAATGAAAGTTAAAGTAGAAGTTATAACCAAAGTCATTAAATCTCGACTCTAGAGAAATAACAGGTCTCAAAAAAATATTCAAAATTCGAAAGAGTTTGGAAAAAGTACCAGAATTCGAAAGATCTGGCAGCTCCGTACTGAACAAATCATTCATATTGTATTCTTGTGATCCGATCGAAGTCGAACACCTATTGAATTTTAATTGCAACAGTGATGGACTAGTTGAATTTTCTTGTATTACATTAACTCATCTATACAGATCGTACTTTCATTTTCGAATGAACTATTTTTTTGTAATCAATTCCAATATTATTTTTCATATAACTTTTATTTTGTTTTCTTGAGGTAATTTTATGTCATTGAATAGATAATGTAAAAAATAAAAATTATTTCGAATAGATTCGTAAACAAAACATTGAATTAGGTGAACAATATTGAGCTGTATTTAATGATGCGACTTATTCAACGTTTACTTAAATATACATCAGTAAAACATATTGATTATCAATTATTAATTGATTCATTGGATAAATTACGTGAAATAGCAAAAAAGAAAAATTAAATGAACAAAGTAGAAAAACGGAAAAACATTTATCAATGTTTTATATTGTTCATATTATTGATAATTGTCAAGTAAGAAAACGATTCCAACAGTATTAAGTACGTTTTGTTGTCGTTAAATTTTAGTCAGAGTTTCTTGCTGCACATCATCATTATATAAAAAAATTTCAAGTTATTGAACTTCAACAAGAATTAACCACAATACAACTACATTTAACTCATTTTCTTTTCTCCGATTGTCTTGAATATATATGTGAAAAGCGTTCGCTATGAAAATATATTCCACTTATTCAATTGGGGAATATTCAAAGTTTATTTGATATTAATCCATCATCATTAGCAATTGATGGTAAAATTATTGACTGTTTTTGTTTTTTGTGGAACTCACATTACGTCTTTCTTTTCAAAGAAAAATAGACTAAGTGTAAGTTGTAGAGACATGCGACACGAAAATTTGAAAGTTTGCCGAATTCTTACTCATCATATTTCCATTAGGATCTATTTCACATTTCTCATAGCATCCTGATGGTAATCGTTTAAGAATGCGATCATTATAGACTTTTACTTTAAAAGTACTAAAGGTTATATAGTTATATATTGTATGACTTTAAGTGTATAAATAAAAAGAAAACGAATATTGAAGAAGTTTTCAGATGTGATACGATTCAATAGTGGAGTAGTTTTCTCTAGACAAAAACCCACACCCACACCCTTTACAGGAAATGGTGAAAGAAACTTATCCGAAAAAAGTAAAGAAAGTCGAAGATGAAAAAAATATGAAAATCATATTAACTTCAAAAACAAAAACAAGTAAAATTTGATTTCTCATGTATTCATTTATAATCTGGTAGGAATTTTTCACTTCAAGTATTTGGGAGAAGTATAATGAGACTAAAGAACACATGTGAGTTCTACATTATAGTCCTCAACGAGCTGCACTGACACAATCTCCATTTTTATTTAAATAGAATTTTTCTAATTCAAGAAATTGAACAATTTGAAATACTTTGTTCTATTGATGGTCATACACATATCTTCATTATCATTGATTTCAACATTATCGAATAGTACTCATTATCATAGAAATAATAAAATCAATGAACTTTATCAGTTAGCTAAAGCGATTCTCATAGTGTACAATTTTTATTTTAGTCTTCACTTATTCAAACATTACTTGAAAATTCAGACATTGATTCAGATTGACGTTCAACTAGCCGTCTAAATTTATTAGATTTAGCATTTAAACGTTTTGAAAATTTTCCTTTTTTTTAAATTAATTAACATTGAATAAATATGTCTGTATTTGACTAAATTTTAGTGGTCTTCATAAAGCAAAGAAACGAGTAAGTGGAGTTTTTTTATTCAATCCAGAACCTAATAAACATTTAACAAAAAAAACATTAATTGTCCAATTCATTTATTAGAAGATGAATGATCGAATAGTTTCGATTCAAGTGAACAAATGAGTTTATCATCAAGACAAGTAAGTATTTCAAACAAATGAGAATTTCTCATAATTAAACTGATGCATTCAGAAAATTTCGACTCATTGAACAACTGGAAGAAATCGGAAATGCGTGTGCTCATAAAGACTAGTACTTCAATAGAAAGATTATTTATCGCAGCTGGATTGACATTTAATAAATGATGAATACGTTTATCATCAAGTCAAAACTTTCAAATATATTATTTATTCTTTCTTGTTGTCTATCTATTAATATTGATTACATTTTGAATAATTAATCTTTTAAGTTTGTTTTGTTCAGCTTATCAAATAGTATGGTGATCGAATATTCTGATTGACTTTTTTCTTTGTTTTGAGTGTAGTGATAGATTAAGTCATGATAAAAACGAACGAAATAAGAACTATGGCTTGATTTAGTGAGCGTAGCTACGAGGAAAGTAAAAGCGACTTCTATTGAATTATTTTTAAAGTAATTCAAAACTAGCCAAAAATGGAAATTTAATAGATGAACAATTCATACAATTGTGTAGAATTCTATAATCATCTCTAAAGTTATCAAGATAACATAGAGTACAAAAGTCTTGATACTAATTATTCCTTTATGTATTGCTGAGTTAAACTTGAATTAATTGATGTTTGTACAGAACAAAATCAGTATTTTCGTCATTCATAGTTTGTGTAAATTTATCGTGCCGTAGAATTTCAGTCTTTTTTTCTGCTATGTGAATATGTAATTAAATAAAGGATTTTGTAGAACTAACTTCATGATATAAAGTTAGGTTTTGAGTTGAATAGCTTTTAGCTAAAATAAAAGAAAAATTGAGCCATATGAAAGTTTTGTATTGATTTCAGTTTGGGGTTGTTTCAAACATCTGTTTATTTTACAGAAAGTTTGAATTAGAAATAACTCAGGAGTACAGATTTTCAAAACAAAATGATCTGAAATTCTAATAAACTGTATTTTCGAAATTCACTATTTTCTCTATTAAATATCTAAAACAGGAAGGATCAATTTGTTGTAAGCCTTTACAGTAGAGGTTCTGATTTTTAGAAATTTTAGTTTTCTAAAATATGAATTTAGTGATCCTGATCTATGATTGCCCACGAAGAAAAAACGCTTCAAGTTACGTGCCATCGCGAAGCTGTTTTGCTCATTTTGGACAGTTGCAATCTGCAAAAGCAGTATATAATTAGATGTTCAATATAATTCTTCAATAGCGCGAATTACCGAACATGATTCAAGACCTTATCAAAATTTTTCTTACTTTTTAGTTTACATATTAAAAAGGCAAGATCAATTTTTTTATAAAATCTTATCAGGAACTTTTCTATCTATCGAAGGACAAACATCAGATGAGAATAAGAAATGTTGACTGTCGAAGTATTGTTATTCCGAACCTTCGTTCTCCACATATCGAAATTTTACTGAATCTTTCAGCATATAAACATGTAGTCCGCCTCAAATCATCCAGAAAATAGAATTTCGACTTCAAACTTTGTGCGAACAAAGTTCTTAACGAGATTCGTTAATATCGAAAAGTTCGAATATTCAATATCTCAGGACAGGAAAAAAAAAGAACTAGAAAAGTTACAACTTGTCCCAAGAATTAATTTCATGTTCATGCAAAACTTGAATTCGAAAGTCGATTTTTCATGTGACCTGAGTAGGACTACAGATTTCTGTTGAAAAGTAAAGAAAGCCCGGAAAGCAAAACCATTCTAAACTTTTCTATTACTCATTGAATGAACATCATCTCACTCGAAAAACATATTGTTATTTCAAGTTGAATTTTTATTCGCTCTATTTTGATTGATATGATCCATTTGCCAAAAAAATTTAACAATATATTTTCAATTTCGACTTCATTTATCTCTTTTTTGTAGGATCCATTTACGAAATCTGTTCATCATTCCCATGGGAAAAATTTCGTTACTTTTAAATGCTGCGAAACGCATTAATGCTGACCGGTTTAACGCGTTTTACAGCTGCTAAATCGGATAAAAACGCCGCGAGACGATATACTTTTCGTTTTCATCCGAGAATTGTGGCTCCAAAACGCGTTTTGAGTAAGTAGAAAAAAGGGTTGTATACGTTTCTCATCATGGGAAACGCTGCGAACGCGTTAAATCGGTCAGCATTAACACGTTTCGCAGTGAATATATCCTAATTTTTTATCCCATGGGTTAGGATTCGTCGTCGTTTATACAATCCATTCAAAAACGTAAGTTTGTTGAAAATTACCTTTAATTCTTTCATTTGATTTCTATACTTTTACAATGAATGTCTAAACTGATAAAGAAATGACTATCTTTGTTTTCTCAAAAAAGAAAACTTGATATGTTATTATCCTTTTTTGTTTCTTGTCAATGATTAATCTACTTTTCGAAATAATCTTCTGGAATACTATTTTTGTTCGTAGTATTTTTTTTTCTTTGTGTAGTGATCAGGTGTCATGCAAAATATGGGCTGATAATAGAAAGAAGAAAAAAACAATGGATTTTTATGACAAATGAATGACTCATCTTTTATAGTATATGAAAAACTTTAGACTACCGTAGAAGTATCCGTTGAAGAAATCGATTTTAATCGATCGTCAGAAGAAGTTGAGAAAGCTTTGAATCAATGATCACAGACACTATCGATACTCAATGAATCAAAATCGAATGAAAACATGTAAGAAATGATTCATCTCTTGTTGAAATATAAAACATTTGTGTAACTGAAACAATTTTCTATAAATAGTAGTAGGTTCAAAGACTTCAACAGAACTGCTTGTATTAAGATCTTCAGAAAACATTCTATTTGATTGAGCAAAATAGGGTGTCATCAATTTCTCCATGTACTTTCTTCATCGACTTGTTTTCGATTCACGGAAAGCCTGAAAGACAGTTCGGTGAAGGAAGTTCACGAAGATGTCGGAGACATCTCATTTTGCTCTATCCAACAAAAATTTCTCTCAAAACCTTTGAACAGATATGAGAAATTTGGTTTTGACCGAGGCCTTCGCGCCTACTAATCCTGATGGAGAAGGCTTTTAACCGCACAAATGTGTTTTTAAGATATATGTACTATAAACTTACTCGTCTTTCCGTTTTATAAGGGATAGTGGCATCCTTTGTTAATATACAATCGGAGACTGTGTCTCAATTCCGTCTACTTAACTACTTCCTTATTGCATTTCTGGAGCATCAAGTAACAGAATGATGAAGAAATCCCTTCTAAATTAGACTGAATAAAACAATCTCCTTGTGATTAACAACAGTAACAACATCATGTTTCACACTTTAATCCCGTACGAAGTGCCCTGATGACACGTACTTAATCTTTTGTCAACAATGTACCTCATTTGGATATTCTTACTGAATCTTTGTTAAATGCTAATGTTTTGTTGCTCGGTAAAATTAAACAATTTCTTATCCATTTTTTCATTGTTAATATTAAGTTTAAGGTATTGTCGATTGAAAAATTACAATACTTTATATATTTGTGGTACGGATGAATATGGTACAGCAATTGGAACAAAAGCATTTTGATTTATATAAAAAAATTTATAGATGGCTTCAATAATAACGTTGAACAATTATATTGTGATACTTGTCAACGGTACAGAACTTGTTTGCATATTTTTTTTTCTAATTTTGCATACATTCATGTATTTGAGGTTTTCTGACAGATCATTATACAGCTGGTACATGTTCAGATGCAGCATACAAATTTGATGACATTCGTAGTGATCAACGTGATAAGTGTGAAAAATTAATTAATGATGTTGAACGCATTGATCCAAAATGTCAAATTTATCATAGTACACTACCAATTAGGAAATTGTCAATTTACATATGATTAGAATTTCTTTACCAAGTTATGATTGATTTTTTTTGTCAGACTTCTCGAAATTGACCAGTCTATGGTCAATTGATCCTAGTCTTCAATAATTTATCCAAGACTACATAGTATAGAGGAGACTGGCGTCTAGATTCGAACGTACTAGCTCTCACGTACATGATGACATTCATAGTCATTCATCCATGGTGGCCACTCTAGACATGAGCAGTACCATGTCTAGACTCCTCCTGTAGAGATAATCCATCTCACTTTACTGCATTTCCAATTATTAAATATTTGAATTTTCAAACTCAACAGGGAAAAAAACAAGATTCTCTTCATTCTTACTTGGATGTCATAATAATCTCTAGTTTTAATGACAGGACCATATGGTATGGTTTCTTTAGATCTATTTTGTTAGACTTAATACATTTTCATCAGAAAAATCACAAATAGCTGCAAATTCTGGATGTTCGAAATTAATACTTTGAACAATTGGTTATGGACGGTGCCAACATTATAAAAACTAAAAATTGTTCAGTATTATATTTCAATCATTCTAGATAAAATAATAATAAATTTCAAAAATAAAAACCTATTTGAACTATTTTAAACATGAATTCGGTTAATCTTTTTGCGTAGTCGTTCTAATTTATCAATCATATTTTGATCACTTCGATTAAAATCTTTGTTTAACATTGATTGTAAGCCAGTTAATTTAGTAAGTTCACAAAGTTCTTTTATAAGTAAATGATACTTGTATTAGTCCACGTTGACTAACAAGTATCACATGTCGTATTCAACTTTGACGAAGTGTATCAAGTACTACAATATCAGTAACATGTGTTTTAGTTAAATTATCAATAGATGAAAACATGTATTTTGAGTACAATCAAGTTGTGATTGAAGTTGAATATTTCCTGATGCATCTATTTGAAATTGTTTTCTTTTTTTTATAATGACTTAAAAATTATTTTGTTTTGTTTCCATTTTGCCATTGTATTATTCACGAAAAATCTTTAGTAGAAAAAACGTTTTCTGATGTTATCTTATCAGCAATATTTAAATTACGTTCAACGAATGAACTATAAGTAAATATTATAATAAAATTCTTGTAGTTCTTTCACATTATCATATCGAACAAGATAATAAAATGAAGGTAATTTTTCAATAATATCAATTGTTGTCGGTATTGTGTGCCGAAGTTTAACTAAATTTTGTGTTAAATAAAAATTAGATAGATCACTCTCTATGATGCAAATGCATATAAGTGATGAAGGTAATATAGAATTGTTAGTAACTATTGAAAGTGAACATCGAATAAGACAATATACAAAACAGCGTCCATTAAAATGAGTAAACATTGACAAGATATTAAAGATACATCTAGAATATAATATGGAGCGTAATTTCTATAAAAGTTTTCAATATCTCACTTGTAAATATTCTTTCTTAAGAATAAACATAAATTTCCAGAATAAACACTCATTCTCAAATTTTCTAGTAAAGTTCTTATGACTCTCGTTTATAGTTTATGGGGTAAGCAAAAAAAAACTTCTTGAATATTTAAATTCGAAGAAGAATCAATATGACGTATAGCAATTGTCAAGATATTAAAGAATGAGTCTTTTCTCACTTACAACATTAATTACAATTAAAACATTTAAATTATTAATCTTTTGTTATTCTTCAATCTTATTTATGGACATCTTGTCTATTAAAAGTGATCAAATATTATGTTGCACATGTTTTACTTTTATACTAAATATGTAACAGTAGAGAAAAGGGCGCAATTCTTTTTTTCGGATTTTTGTTGCTTAACTTCAATCATAGGTCATTCACTTGTATTTAATTGTGAATCAGATGTTGTACATTCTTTTTTTTTTCTTTAAAATAGATAGATGAAAGATTAATATCTTCATCAGCAATTGCGATAGTTTCATTATTTGCTGTTGAAGAAGGTATTAAAATTTGTATAGTTGTTCTAGGTGGTATTCATAGTCAAAAACAATCATGATAATCAGAAAATAATTGTATCAAAATGAATATGTCGAGTATGTGTTGAGATTTTATTTTTCGATGAATTATGCTTTGTTAATTCATTCATAAATATATGTTGATGATAGATTTTAATTAAAAAACTTAAAAGAAACAAATCAGATGAATTATTCATTTTCAAATAATAATCAGATGACGGATAACAAGCAAGTCTATCTAAGATTATTTTCTTTTACATGAATAAAAAAGAATACAAATTTGAATTTCGATGATCAAGAATCCAGGTATAAGTTTTTATTTGCAATCAGATTCAATAGTAGTCCGGTAGTAAGTCTTCAGATAAAATCAATTTTTCGATGCAATGTCATACAAACTGTAATATAAAGAATCGTCGGTATAACTTTAAATTGAAACGACTTTTTAACATAATAATTAACTAACTAGTTCATTCGAAAAAAGTTTATTATTGAAGTTCCACAAATATATACAACTTGAAAGTCATATAACTCTTGAAGTTTCTAATAGTAACAAGTTGTATTTTAGTCTGTCATGTTCTATGTATGCTAATACTAAGAAAGATGGAAGAACTCTTTTAAAAACTTGTCATATAGTAACTCTCAAGGATTGACAAATTTGATCTAAGGTCTTATTTGAAATTATTGCTTAACAGAATTGAAAAACTTCTTGATTCGTGAAAGGATACTACTCTTCATAATATCATAAAATGATCTATAAAGTTCGGTTTTATACTAGGCTTTATATTTTTAGATTTCCTAATATCTAGATAGTTTCACAGTTGCATCATGCCAATGGTTCGCATAACTATCTCAGTGGAACAGATTCTTTTCTAATATTTTTGGATCGAAAGATCAGGAGTTTTTGATAGTCGGTTAAATGTAGTTCAGAAAGTGAGCTTGAAATTTTGAACCCCTTTAATGACTAGCTAACTTTTTGTGACCATAATCAACACATTCATTCTGATCTGTGATCATTATGTGAGTTCAAAACTTAGAGCTAGGATTTTGATGAAAAGTAAAATAGACTAGCTTCAGTACCCTTAAAATTAATAAAAAAACCGGTGACAATCAATCGGTTTTTAAAGTTCAACCGAAACATATGACACGACTTGAAAATGAAATGTTATTGTACTATGATACTGAATCCTGCTTAATCCTTTTCCTTCAGTACTCATTCAATAGCTTTAGTGTTGAGACAACCATTGGAATAGTTTCTATAAATGCTAATTATGACATCGATGTAGTTAAATTTAGGCCAAGTCATTTCACTATGGAGATGCAGAATAGGTCTACAATGACTCACTCGTTTTGAATGACACAAATTGAATTTATTGTTAAATTGACATTTTCGCAGTTATACTACTATTTTATTTGTATAAAGTTGAAAACTTACTGATCATGAATTATTTTTTGAAAAATGAGCCATTTCAGAGGATAGCATACGATGAGGTTCCCTATATAATATAGAATCATTGATTCTGATTCCAATTCGAAATCACTTATACCTATTGTTAAAGTCTTGTCGAGAAAGAAGATCATAATAGAGGCTGCAAGTTTCTATCTTTTATCGTTCTAAAAAAGTGTTTATCATGAAAATCGTATTATTTTATAAGTTCATGTTGAAGAAGACATAACTCTCGAAAAATCGTTTTTTCATGTTACTCATGACGAATGGGTCAAAAATGATCCAAACTGTCATGAAAAGAAGTTTAATTTTTTTTCGAATTTGTGACTGATTAAAAGCTCTACACAATGTTCTGAAACCCTCATATTGATCCGATACTTTAATATTCTAAATAGATAATTTCTATGAATGGGTCGAAGATGGTTCGACAGAAGGTAAAGGATTAAAATAGTTGCATAATCTTCTT